>AWOL01S0053221.1:0-37756 GCA_000715115.1 Nicotiana otophora
GGTAACATGATTAGTTTGCTTACGATGCATTTTTACGTACGAAAATATAGGGTGTAACAAAATGGAAGGGGACTTCAAGGTCTGCAGACGCCAGCAGATCTACCTCGAGTCTCCAAATGCCAATCCGAGTTGGTACGTCTCACGGACAGCTGGGACCAGTATCAAAATCTGTGCAAGAAATGCAGAGTCTAGTATGAGTACAACCGACCCAATGTACTCCGTAAGTGTCGAGCCTAACCTCGACGAGGTAGAGACGAGGCTATGACAGGACACACACGTAATTAAACCTGTACATACGGAAATATACATATAAAATAACATCAAATAAAGAATTAACGAGTACAATTGGGAGGGGACATGCGAAAGGGGTACAAGATACTGTAACTAAAGTAGGGAATAATAACAAGAATCAGTCAATAAACCTTCAATCAACAAAATGAACAAGCATAATAGATAAACTTGCACGGCATCACCCTTCGTGCTTTTACTCTCAGCCTCACTATGAAACAGTAATAACGGCACGGCATCACCCTTCGTGCTTTTACTCTCAATCTCATCATAAATTGATAAATTTGGCACGACATCACCCTCCGTGCTTTTACTCTCAATTTCATCATGAATTAACAGATACTGCACGGCATCACCCTTCGTTCTTTAATTCTCAAATACGGCACGGCATCACTCTTCGTGCTTTAACACTCTTCCCTACCATGTAACAGTGATCATATAACAATAGGGAGATGGCATAAGCAATATCAAGTCTTCTGTAAACAATAGCTCCATAATACCAATCTCAACTTCAGAAACAATATCAACTATCACAAATAGTTCATAAGTACGGAAAGAACGATTAATTTATCAATTAACTAGTCTAAGCATGGATATCAGGATCAAAGAAAGAAATAAATTACAAGAAACAAGTCCCACCTGCATGCTTTAACCCAATAACAATGCATAAGTACTCGTCACTTCACATATACGTTGTATCCAACATTTAAACGAGTAGCAAATAGGCAAACAAGTCCTAATCCCTCAAGTCAAGGTTAACCACGACACTTACCTCGCTCCACAAGTCGACTCAAAGCTCTACCGGAGACTTTCCCCTAGAATCTGTCTCCAAACCACTTGTATCTAACAACAATTGATTCAGTAACATCAAATATTGCTAAAGGTATCAATTACAATGCATAAATTTAGAATTTCCACACTTTTCACCAAAAAGTCAAAAATCGACCCTGGGCTCGCTTGGTAAAAACATGAGGTTCGGACCAAATTCCATTTTACCATTCACCCCCAAGCCCGATTATGTAATTAGTTTCGGAATCCGACCTCAATTTGAGATCTAAATCCCTAATCTGCAAAAACCCTCAATTCTTCCTAAATCCCTAGTTTTCTAGCACGAAAGAACATATGTTAGGGCTAGAAATTAATAGGTGATGTTAGAAATGGAAGAAAATGAGTTAAAGTATACAAACCTATGAATTGATGTTGAGTTTTCCCTTAAACATCGCCTCTAGGTCGAGCTCTAATAGAGAGTTTGTGAAAAAATGAAAGAATCTCGTCTTTGGTCTGTTTTTAATCACCGGGTGACATGCCTTCTTCGTGTTCGCAAAGGGCCTGACGCAATCACGAAGCAGCGGCTCAAATAGCTTACGCGTTCTCAAAATACCCTTCGTGTTCGCGAGCCTTGTGTCACATTCGCGAAGAGTATTGGCCAGTTCCCCTCCCCCAGGTCCACATAACTACGCGTTCGCGAAACACTGTCCGAGTTCATGAGGGCAGTCCCCCCCTCCACTTCACGTTCACGTACAGCCCTTCGCGTTTGCATAGAGTCAAATTCTCCCCTGCCCAGTTCCCCCTTCGCAATCGCGGTAGTGGCTTCGCGATCGAGAAGTACATTACACCAGCAACCAGCAGAAGGCCAAAAACCAGACTTTTTCCAAGTTTAAATCATCTGTAGCTTATCCGAAACTCACCAGAGCCCTCGGGGCTCCAAAGCAAATCTGCACACAAGTCCAAAACCCTCATACAAACTCGCTCCCACGATCAAAATACCAATTTAATGCCTAGAACTACGAATCGGACACCAAATCAAATGAAATTTTCTACAAAACTTTAGAACTTCTATTTTAACAACCGGACATCTGAATCACGTCAAACCAACTCCATTTATCACCAAATTTGACTTACATGTCATAAATATAGTAATGGACCTATACCGGCTTCCGGAATCAAAATACGGATCCGGTATCAAAAAAGTTAAACACTGGTCAATTCTTTAAAGTCATTAAGCCTTTAAGCTTTAAACTTTCGACAAAAAGCGATAACTCGAGCTAGGGACCTCCGAATTCTATTTCGGGCATACACCCAGGTCCCAAATCACGATACGGACCCACCAGAACCGTCAAAATACACATTCGGGTCCGTTCGCTCAAAATGTTGACAGAATTCAATTTAAATAGAGTTTTAAGGCAAAATTTTATATTTTATCAATTTTTAACATAAAAGCCTTTCAGAAAAATACACGGACTGCACACGTAATTCGAGGAAGGCTTAAGGAAGCTATTGGAGGCTTCAAAATACAGAATTAAGGTTTAGAATTCTAGATGACCTATCAGGTCATCACATAAGCACATCAGTCAACATTCAAGGACGAATGTTGCAAGGGGGGAATGATATTACACCCCATGTTTTCGTACGTAAAAGTATGTCATAAATCAATTGATGTAAGCTAAGAAATGTGATCATCTTTGAATGTACATAAAGTAATTTAATAATATTACCTTAGAAGTTACAAATATTTAAGATCATGAACTGCAAGTACCAAGAGGGTTAGAAGGTTTAGAAGCTAAACGAATCGAAGAAAATAAGTTTCATCGAAAGTCGGCAAGTTGGGAATGTTATAACCCATACTTTTGGGGTGAGATTAGGATGTTTAACATAATAGGAAGGTGATTTTATGAGTTATTTTAGTTGTGTGATAGTCGCGTATTAAGTTTTGAAGTTAGGCGAGTTGTGAAATAAAAGTCGACGAAAGTCGTCACAAGTTACGTTCATAAATAATACTGAACTTTGGGTCTAATGTCACTATGTTTTCCTAACAATATAATTGGATATAGGGGATGATACACCCATAAAATGGAAGACCTACAAGTCTAATTTCTAACACATTAAACCGTTTGTCGATACAATATAGGAGTAGAGACATATTCACATTTTTGTGAGACTGCGCAAGCAGCTCCCTCTGGGACCCACAAGGTCGGTTGAGAATTATCTTACTATATAAAGTTGTAGACTTCGTATAGAAGCCTTATTTTTTACTAAAATCATACCTAAAACTCTCTTTTGACCCCCTAAATACATCCTTAGGGTTTTGAAGCAATCACATCATCCGCAACTCAAAATCAAGAAGCAAATACATTAACATGATCCTTACGACATAGGTAAGACTTCGCCATCCTCCTTTCTCCTTATAGCTCAAGTTTTGGAAAGCGTTTCATGGCTAAGGAATCTTGTCACCTCTGTATTTTATCTATACAATCGTAAGTAAAAGTTTGGATCAAAGGGAACAAGGTTTGGTAGAAAGAACACAAGAGGTATGTAGGGTTTTCGTTTTGTTTTCGGCATGAATTGGTTTAGCTATGTTCTAGCCTCTTCTTGATATTTTAAATGTTGTTAAAGGGAATTTTCAGCATTTATTGTATCATTTTATAGAATTAAATTCCATATGTGAAGTATGAAAGAAACTAGTTTAGGTTGGAACTTCAAAACACAACAAAAACAAAAAGGGCGAATCACCCATTTGGCCTATGCCATCTGGACTACCGTTTGTTCCATTCCTTTGATGTTGTTATGTATACCTAACCCCCATATGATCCTAATAGATTAAACTAAGATTATATAAGCTTAATTATCATGTGTTTATGCTTAGATTATTCGTAAATTATATTTATACTTTCATGTCACAAGTTAGCCACTATGAGTCGACATTACATTCATAATTCTGTTTTGTCGATTGTTTTACACTATTGTGGATAACTGGATTTCCTTTAGTTTGATGTTGTCATCTTGGCCAGGTATCTATTACAATGTATATTGTGGAGCTTGTTATTGTTTTTGGTGATCATCCAGGTTTAGGGAAAACTCTGCTGAAATCTTCGGAAATTCAAAGAGGTTGACAAATCTTGAGTTCCTTGGTTTTAATTTGATTCTAGAGGGATCCTAATGACTTAATTAGCCTTAGTATCAAATTTACATACTCAGTTTATCCCAAAATTGGGGATAGGATGCTCCGTTCAACTTATGGACGATGAACATCATATTACGTTTGTAATTCCGTTTATTGTTTCCTTCATGATCTCTTGAGTCCATATTTTCGTATGTAAAAGTACGTCGTAAGTCAATTGATGTAAGTTTGAAAATGAGATCATATTTGAAAGTACATAAAGTAATTTAATCATGTAACATTTGATATTAAAAATATTTAAGATCATGAATGCAAGTACCAAGAGGATTGGTTTAGAAGCTAAACAAACGAAGAAAATAAATTTCGTCGAAAGTCGGCAAGTTGAAAATATTATAACCCATACCTTTGGAGTTAGACTAGGGTGCTTAACATGATAAAATGGTGATGTTATGAGTTATTTTAGTTGTAGAATATTCGTGTGTTATGTTTTGAAGTCAAGCGAGTTATGAAACAAAAGTCAACAAAAGTCGTCACAAGTTAGGTTCATAAATTATACTGAACTTTAAGTCTAATGTCACTTTGTTTTCCTACAATATAATTAGAGTTAGGGGTGATACACTCACCAAATTGCATATCTACGAGTCTAGTTTCCAATGCATTGAACCATTTGTCGATACGATATAAGAGTGGAGAGAAATACTGCACTTTCGCGAGACTGCGCAAGCAGCTCCCTTTGGGACCCACAAGGCTGATTGAGAATTATCTTGCTATATAAAGTTGTAGACTTCATCTACAAGCCTTATGTTTTTACCCAAATCAAACCAAAAACTCTCTCTTGACCTCCTAAACATATTCTTAGGGTTTTGAAGCAATCCCATCATCTACAACTCAAAATCAAGAAGTGAACACATCAATGCAATCCTTACGACATAGGTAAGACTTAGCCGCCCTCCATTCTCCTTATAACTCGAGTTTTGGAAAGAACTTCACGGCTAAGGAATCTTGTCACCTCTGTATTTTAGCTATACAAGTGTAATTAAGGGTGTAGATCAAAGGGAACAACGTTTGGAAGCAAGAACACAAGAGGTATGTGGGGTTTCGTTTCGTTTTCAGAATGATTTCGTTTAGCTATGTTCTAGTCTTTCTTATTGATATTTTAAGAGTTGTTAAAGGGAAATTTAAGCATGTATTGTGTACTTGTATATTATTAAATTTCAAATATGAAGTACGGAAGAAACTAGTTTAGGTTGGAACTTCAAAACACAACAAAAACAAAAAGGGCGAATCACTCATTTGGCCTATGCCATCTGGACTTCCGTTTGTTCCATTCCTTTAATGTTTTTATGTACACCTAACTCCCATATGATCCTAATATCTTAATGTAAGATTATATAAGCTTAATTATCATCTGTTGATGCTTATATTATTCCTAAATACTATTTATACTTTCATGTCACTAATTAGCCACTATGAGTCGACATTACATTCATAATTCTTTTTTGTCGATTGTTTGACACTATTGTGGATAACTGGATATCCTTTAGTTTGATGTTATCATCTTGGATAGGTATCCATTCCCGTATATATTTTGGTGCTTGCTATTGTTTTTGGGGATAATCCAGTTTTTGGGGAAACTCAGCTGAAATCTTCGGAAATTTGAAGAGTTGGACAAATCTTGAGTTCCTTGGTTCTAACTTGATTCTAGAGGGATCCTAGTGAGTTAATTAGAATTAGTATCTCTTTTACATACTCATTTTCTCCCTAAAATAGGGATAGGCTCCTCCGTCAAACTTATAAACGACGAGCGTCAGATTTTGTTTGTGATTTTGTTTATGGTTTCCTTCATGATCTCTTGAGTCCATATGATGTTGCCACATGTGTTATGCCTCGTACATTCTTACATGGATTGTGATGGGGGATATAGTTCATAATGCTAGCGAGGCCTATTGATTATATGTTAAGGGATATAGCCCATAACACTAGCGAGGCCTATTGATTATATGATGGGGGAGATAGCCAATAACACCAGCCAGACCTATTGATTATATATTTACCTGTTGGGGTATGTAACCCATAACGTCAGTCAGGCATGTTATATACGCGTATATAGCTATAGGTTGCATTGCATGACTATACAAGAGCTAGTTCATATGTTCAGTTACCTGATTGGGGGGATATAGCCCATAACACCAGACATGTACCAGTTCAGATAGTTGTTTAGTCTCAGCACAACTTCAGCTTAAACTTCAGTTTAATTTCAAATCAGTTGCTAGTTCAGACTTTTGTTTAGCTTTCAGCTTATATTCCGATCTCCATCTTACAGGCATACTTTTAGTATGCTTTACTCCCTACATACCTTGTAAATATCATACTCACATCCCTTCTGGGGCGCTACATTTCATGTCGTGCAGGTACAGATATATTAACATTTGTGCCACATTACTAGGCCATCCACCAGCTGTTGGAGTCGCTCTGTTTACTCCCGAAGTTGCTTATCTTTTGGTAGGGGAACAGCTAGTAGTTTGGGTATGATGTGGCCATGTTCCATCTAGTACTTGTTTAATTCAGCACTCGTAGAGGCCTCTAGAAATACACATGTGCAGTTAGTATAATTTTATATGTCACCTTGTCTTAGCCTTGTCAGCTTTCCAGATTGTACAGGTCTTATCAGCTATGTTTATGCTTGGTCAGTTTATTAGTTATATTCATGATTAGTATATTATCAATAGGTTTTGTGATGATTGGCACTTAGTTTGGATTATCCGTCACGGCCATAGGCTGTGTCGTGACACTGGTTTGGTAGAATTGGACGCTTGGTTGCAATTCTAGTGATTCTTGATTTCGTTGTGATTGTCTATGTGTTTTGGTGTTCGATTTGTAGTTCTAAATATTATTTTGGTGTTTTGATCATGCGGGTGAGTTCATATGATATTTTTAGACTCGGTTGGATATTTGGTATGGAGGCCCAAGGGCTAGGATGAGTTTCAGTCGCGTTTTGGATTGATTTGTGCTGGTTTCACAGCAACTGGTTTGTTGGTGCTGCAGTTATTGAAAATGTGAGCACCAGGTGGCATTTGCGAGCATTGCATTTTCGGAATTCACACCGCATTTGTGAAGGGGGCAGTGGGTGGCAAGCTTTGCATTTGCGACCAAACAGTCGCTTTTGTGAGCGGGGGCTGACTTCCCAAATGCGAAGTCAGTGTCGCATTTGCGATATCCCCTAGGTCTGTCAGGAATCGCATTTGAGATGCCTCTATCTCATTTGTGGGGTTTGCAATTGTGGGGTTTGCAAATAGTGGGATTTCGGGACTTATCTTTATTTATCACATTTTAGAACCCTAGACTCGGTGGGAGGTGATTTTAAGGAGAGATTTTCATACCAAACTATTAGGTAAGTGATTGTGATCCATTTGTTATTACATAACATGATTGCTTATGAGATGTAACATCTAGACCATGGAATTTTAAGAAAACGTTTGGGAAATTTTAACTATGTTTTGAAAAAATAAAACTTTGAAATTTCAGAGTCGGATTGGACTCGGATTTGAAAATAAAACACATATATGGACTCGTAGGGTTATGAGTAGTCGAGATCTACCCTTTAACTCAGTTTTTTATCGAGTGGGCTTGGGGTTGACCTTTGTTGACTTTTAGGGAATTGTGTAAAGATTATAACTTTATTTATCGGAATTGTTTTTTCTTGCATTGTTTGATATTATTAAGCTGTTTTGTTATATTTGAACCGTGTGGAGGTGAATTTTAAAGGAAAAGCTATTTTTTAGTGTTGATTTGGCCTAATTAAGGTAAGTATCTTGTCTAACTTTGTGTGGGGGAATTTCCTCATAGGATTTGGTCTAATTGTATTATTTGGATTATGTGAAAGACGTATACATGATGTGACGAGTGTATACAAGGTATTACATGTGAAAAATGATCAGTTTAGACTCTTAGACTATTAATATGCCTTTAATTAAAGGTATATGTAACGACCCGCCCAGCCACTTTGCGTATTGTAGCCATGTTTCCCTATTTATTGCGTCTTCTATGTTCATTTATTGTTATGTGAATTGTCGGGGTAGTTGGATTGGTTTCGGGAAGGTTTTGGAGTGCATTGGGAGGTTTAAGTTGATCGGAGTTTGAATTTTATGTAGACGACTCCTGAATGGAGTTTTGATGGTTACAATAGCTTCATGTGGTGATTTTGGGCTTCCTATGGTGATTTTAGACTTATGAGTATGTCCAGATTTGGATTTGAAGATCCATCGGTTGGTATGGTGCTTTCTGGGGAAAATTGGAAAGTTAAAGATTTGGAAGGTTGAGAGGTTTGACTGGGAGTTGAATTTGTTGATATTGGGTTCAAATTTTGGTTCCGATAGTTGGACTAAGTACGTTGTGTCATTTTTGACTTGCGTGAAAAATGTGAGGTCATTCGAAGTTGATTTGATATGGTTCAGCATGAGTTTTGAAAGTTGAAAGTTTATTAATTCATTAGACTTGAATTGGGGTGCGATTTGTGGTTTTGATGTTGTTTTGTGTGATTCGGCCCTCGAGTAGGTTCGTATTGTGTTTTGGGATTGGTTGGTATGATTGGACAAGGGTCCCAGGGGCCTCGGGTGTGTTTTGGATGGGTTTCAGATCATTTCCATCACGTTTGGATTGTTGATATGATGTCTGGTATGTTCTTCATCGCGATCGCGACACTATGGTCACGTTCGTAGAGGATTCTTGGTTCGTAGGCAAAGTGCTCTTTGCGTTCACGAGTTTGGGAATGTGTTCACGATGCTTTGGAGGGCAGTGGCCTTTCGCGAACGCGTGATGGACGACGCGTTCGCGTAGAAGGGAGGTCGGCTGGGGCATCAGGCCTTAAGCATTCGCGGGAGAGCTTACGCGTTCGCATAGGAATGGGGTCATTTGGTCATCGCGTTCGTGACTAGGTCATCGCGTTTGGGAAGGATGTTTGGAATCTGGTGAATGTTTTTCTTCGCGATCACGAAGGCATTTCTGCGATCATGAAGAGGACCCCAGGGCAGACCTATATAGTACTCTATTTCAAGGGCTTTTGTTATTTTATCACATTTTGAGTTAGAGAGCTCACGTTTGGGCGAATTTGGAGGGTATTTTCAAGATTTGGAGGGGGCTAAGTATTTTTTACTCGGATTTGTTATTATTTCATGATTTCAACTTCGATTTTAGTGCTTGATTGGTGATTTGAATTTGATAAATTGGGAATTTTGGTAAAAACTTTTCTAAAATATAAATTGAGGATTTGAAGGTCGATTTGAGGTCGCAATTGGATGATGTTTTTATGGTTGGACTTGTATCGGAATGGGTGTTCGGAATTTGTGAGTTTGGTCGGGTTCCAAGTGCAAGCCTGGATTTGACATTTTGGGTTGACTTTTTTATTTTTGTTAAAGATCTTAGCTTTATCACTTGGAATCAATTCCTATGACTTTTATTGATTATATTAAGTTAATTTGGCTAGAGTCGGGTCATTCGGAGGTTTATTCACATGGGAAGGGCTTGTTAGAGGGGTGATTTGGCTTTCTTAAGGTACGTATCTTACCTAAACTTGGTTGAGGCACTAGTTGCCTGAGTTATTTGCGATAGCTACGTGCTATGGGTGCGCATATGTGTGGGGTTTGAGCCCATGTGTGAGCACCAGAGTATTTATCCATGCTCAGGGTAGTGCTTACGCTATGAATGATTTGAATTGATTTTTAAGCTTTAAGGTGTGATGTTTCTCATATTTTAACCATGTTGTGAACTTTTTGATCCATGTTTAAGGTTACATAGAGGCTAATTTCCTGATTGAACTTGATATTTGTTGTTTTCGTGATGAAACTACCGATTTGAGCTATGATAGCACACTTTATATATGCATATACTTTAGCATGTCACTACTACCAGTTACAGGAGCATGAAATCTGATATTCACTGATCATATATATGTGTTCTTATATATTTGCTTCTGTGTGATATGATTTGGACTGGATGCATGTGACCACGCTGGGCAGATAGTGTTGTGATGCTTGTGACCACGCCGGATAGATTAGGTTGTTATGCTTGTGACCATGTAGGGCGGATTGCGGGTTGATAGCACATTGAAATTATTCGTGCTGCGTGTGGATATGGATCCATACCCTAGGGTCACCCTCTCATGTTTCTCTCTTGATGGTGTACACGCGGATTAATGAAAACTGATCAGTGGTTTGGTACTGTTATGGAAATTCTGAGGAAAATCTGGCCAGTGTTGTTTGGTTATCGTATTTCATCTTTACTTGCAATTTCCTTGTTTATTTACCTAACTTACTTGCGTATAATCTTTATGTGCTGGATTATTGAGTGCGCAGAGTGCTTGATGAACTGTGTACACTAGGATTGTTCTTTCTGTACTTTATGACTTGATCATGTTATCGTTCTGTACCTGTTGAATTTATGAACTGTACAGGTTTTAGCGAGTATAATTTAAATTTCTTGCTACTTTTACCTCGCCGGAGTTAGTTATGATACTTGCTGAGTACATGGGATTGGTTGTATCCATGCTACACTATGCACTTAATTCTGTAGATCCATGTGTCGGACCCAGTCATCGGTTGTTGCGGCTTATATTAGAGTTGATCACCGAGATACGAGGTAGAGCTGCATTGTTTACTGCAGTCTTGGCATCTCTTTTCTTATGTATTATTCCCTTTATTTTAGATAGTATTGTATTTGGTTTTACAGACTTGTATTTTTTTTAGAGCTCGTGAATCTGTATTTCCCAGTTATGGGAGATTTATCATGTATTGGCATTACTATGTTATATTAAAGATCCAGCCTTTTGTTATTTCTGTCATTTCTGCTATTATGGTTCATTATTGTTATGTCCGGCTTGCTGGTAAGTATGTTAGGCACCATCATAACTGGTTAGGGTTTTGGGGTTGTGACAAGTTGGTATTAGAGCCCTAGGTTCATAGATTCTACAGGTCATGAGCATGTTTAGTAGAATCTTGCGGATCGGTACAGAGACGTCTGTACTTATCTTCGAAAGGCTACCGAACTGTTGGGAAAACTTCATTTTCTTGCATTCTTGTCGTGTGTATTGGTTATTTACAATTTTTGAACCTTGACTCTTCTATTCTCTCATATATGGTGAGGACACGTGCAGTCGGATCAAGCAAACGGGCACCAATACCACCAGCTAGGGCCGTGAGAGGTTGAGGCTGTGTTAGAGGCCAAGGTGGGACTCGCACTACAGCCATGACAGCACCTGTGGAGACACCAATTGCTCCAACTGGGGAGCAGGTTCTAGATACTGTTGAGTCGATGGGACCAGCTCAGGCACCGATAGTGCCTATTGTTGTTCCTGGCCTTCAGGAGGCTTTGGCTCAGATTTTGACTGTCTGCATAAGCCTGGCTCAGGCGATTTTGATTCCAGTTGGACCATCTACCTCATAGGCTGGCGGAAGTGCCCAGACTCCTTCCATGCGTACTTCATAGAAGCTAGCTCGGGGTCATCAGACACTAGGGGTGTTACCAGTTCAACCGATTATTGTTGCTCGGGTCGAGGTTGGTCCACCTGTGACAGATGAGGAACAGAAGAGTTTGGAGCGGTTTGGGAGGCTTAAGCCGCTAGAGTTCGGCAGAGGGGAGTCAGAGGATGCTCAGGATTTTATAGATCGGTGTCAGCGGATTCTTTGCACTGCGGGTATTTTGTACACCATTGGAGTTGCATTTACTACTTTTCAACTGACAAGGGAAGCCTACATATGGTTGCAGGCTTATGAGTTGAGCAGGCCAGTTGGAGCAATGCCACTTACGTGGCATGAGTTCTCTTCTTAGAGAAGTTTGTCCCTCAAACTCGTAGAGAGGAGTTGCGTAGGGAGTTTGAGCAGCTATGGCAGGAGAGTATGAATGTGACCCAGTATGAGATGAGATTTGTGGGTTTGGAACGTCATGCTATATGGTTGGTTCCCACTGAGAGGGATAGGATCAGGAGGTTCATTGATGGCCTCAACTATGGTTTACATTACAGAATGGCTCAAGAGATGGAGACGGATGCTAGGTTTGACCAGGTGGTCGAGATTGTTAGATGCTTGGAGCAGGTTTGCAGGCTTGAGCATGACGAGCGGGAGGCCAAGAAGCCTCGTGGTTTAGGTGGTTTTAGCAGTGCCCCATCTGGAGGCCAGTCACATTACAACAGAGGCCGTCCTTCTAGAACTGTTCAAACAGCTCGTCATTTTCCTCGTGAATCTTCAATTAGCCATAGTTTCTACAGTCCACGCCCAGATCAATCATCATTCAGAGCACTGCAAGCATAGAGTTCTTACCGTGCTCCATCTTCTCAAGCCTCCACGGGTAGCTCTTCGAGTTATTAGGGTCAGCAACCTTATAGGAGGGGTTGTTATGAGTGTGGAAACTTAAGTCATATCAAGAGGGATTGCCCTGGATTGTTGAGTAGGGTCCTACAACAGAGCTCTCAGCCTATGATGTCAGCACCAGCAGCTACACCACCCACACAGCTAGCTCGGGGTAGGGCTGAGTCAACACAAGGTCGCCCTAGAGAGGGAGATTGTTCAAGCGATGGTCAGACCCATTTCTATGCATTTCCCATCAGGCCAGAAGCAGTTGCTTCTGACGCCGTGATTATAGGTATTGGTTTCGTGTTCCACATGGATGCTTCAGTGTTATTTGACCCTGGTTCCACTTATTCATATGTGTCATCATACTTTACTCATTATTTGGATATGCCCCATGGTTCTTTAGTTAGTCCTATTCATGTGTCTACGTCGGTGAGTGATTCTATTATTGTGGACCATGTGATCGATAGTGTGTGGTTACCATCGGGGGTTGAGAGATTAGGGTTGATCTATTGTTGCTCAGCATGGTTGATTTTGACGTGATTTTGGGCATCGATTGGTTGTCGCCATGTCAGGCTATTCTTGATTATCACGTTATAATCGTGACATCGGCGTTGTCAGGGTTGCTTAGGGTTGAGTGGAAAGGTTCCCTAGATTATGTTCCAAGTACGGTGATTTCATACTTAAAGGCTCAACGGATGGTTGAGATGGAATGTCTGGCATACTTGGCCTTTGTTAGAGATGTTAGTGATGATACTCCTACCGTTGAGTCAGTACCGGTAGTAAGAGACTTCCAAAATGTGTTTCCAGAAGAACTGTTGGGCATGCCACCCAATATGGACATTGATTTTGGTATTGATCTGGTGCCGGGCACTCACCCCATCTCTATTTCAATGTATCGTATGGTACCTATAAAGTAGAAGGAGTTGAAGGAACAATTGCATGAACTACTTGATAAGGGCTTCGTCAGGCCTAGTGTGTCGCCTTGGGGTGCACTGGTTCTATTTGTGAAGAAGAAAGATGGTACTATGAGGATGTGTATTGATTACATGCAGCTGAACAAAGTTACAGTCAAGAACAAGTACCCACTACCATGTATTGATTATTTGTTTGATCAGCTTTAGAGTGCTAGGGTGTTCTCGAAGATTGATTTGAGATCGGGGTATCATCAGTTGAAGATCTGGCCTTCAGATATTCCGAAGATGGCTTTCGGGACCCGCTATAGTCACTATTAGTTTTTGGTGATGTTTTTGGGCTAACCAATACCCCAGCAGTCTTTATGCACTTGATGAACGGTGTATTTCAGCCCTATCTTAATTCCTTCATCATAGTTTTCATTAATGATATATTGGTGCCTTCACACATCTAAGAGGATCATGAGAAGCATCTGAGGATCGTGCTCCATAATTTGAGGGAAAAGAAACTATATGCTAAATTTTCCAAGTGTGAGTTTTTTCTTGATTTGATGGCATTTTTGGGACACGTGGTGTCTAGTGAGGGAATTAAGGTAGATCCGAAGAAGATTGAGGCAGTTCAGAGTTGGCCCAGACCGTCTTCTGCTACTGAGATTCGGAGTTTCCTTGGTTTGACGGGATATTATTGCCCAGTCCATTATTGCACCTTTGACTAGATTGACCCAGAAGGGTGCCCCATTCAGGTGGTCCGATGAGTGTGAGGAGAGCTTTCAGAAGCTCAAGACCACCTTGACTACAGCTCCAGTTCTAGTTCTACCTTCAAGATCGGGTTCTTATACAGTTCATTGTGATACTTCGTGGATTGGTATTGGATGTGTATTGATGCAGGAGGGTAGAGTTGTTTCTTATGCTTCACGTCAGTTGAAGCTCCATGAGAAGAACTACCATTTACATGATCTAGAGTTGGCAGCCATTGTTCACGCGTTGAAGATTTGGAGGCACTATTTGTACGGCATGTCTTGTGAGGAGTTCACAGATCATAGGAGTCTAAAGCACTTGTTCAAGCAAAAGGATCTGAACTTGAGGCAGCGGAGATGGTTACAGTTGCTAAAGGACTATGATGTCACCATTCTTTATCATCTGGGAAAGGGCAATGTGGCGGCCGATGCTTTGAGTAGGAAGGCTGAGAGCATGGGGAGCCTTGCGTATCTTTCAGTTAGGGAGAGGCCGTTAGCACTGGATGTTCAGGCTTTGGCCAATCGGTTCGTGAGTTTAGACATTTCGGAGTCTAGTCAGGTTCTTTCTTGTGTGGTTTCTTGGACTTCTTTGTTCGAGGGCATCAAGGCGCGTTAGTATGATGATCTACACTTACTTGTTTTAAAGGACACGGTACAGCACAGTGATGCCAAAGAGGTTACTATTGGAGATGATGGGGTGTTGAGGATGCAGGGTAAGATCTGCATTCCTAATATAGGAGGGTTTTGAGAATTGATACTTGAGAGGGCCCATAGTTCGTGGTATTCCATTTATCCAGGTGCCGCGAAGATGTACCAGGATTTGAGGAAGTGCTATTAGTGGTAGAGGACGAAGAAAGATATTGTTGAGTATGTATACTATAAGCAGGTGAAGTACGAGCATCAGAGACCTGGTGGTTTGCTTCAGAGAATTGATATTCCAGAGTGGAAATGGGAGAGTATCATGATGGATTTTGTTGTTGGACTTCCACAGCCCTTGAGGAATTTGATGTATTATGGATTATTGTAGGGAGACTGACCAAGTTTGAATATTTCATTCCAGTTGTGAATGCCAACTCTTCAGGGCAGCTGGCTCGGATTTACATTCGTGAGATTGTTTGCCTTCATGGTGTGCCCATATCTATTATCTCAGATCAAGGCACGTAGTTTTGGAGAGCGGTGTAGCGTATGTTGGGCACACAAGTAAGGCTAAGTACAACATTTCATCCCCAGACAGACGGACAGTCCGAGAGCACTATTCAGATCTTGGAAGACATGTTATGTGCATGTGTTATTTACTTTGGAGGTTCATGGGATCATTTTTTCGATTAGCAGAGTTTACCTACAAGAACAACTATCAGTCAAGTATCCAGATGGCTCCTTATGAGGCCTTATATGGGAGGCTATGCCGTTCTCCGATTGGTTGATTTGAGCCTTAGAAGGCTAGGTTGTTGGGCACTAACTTGGTCTGTGATGCTTTGGAGAAGGTGAAGTTGATTCAGGAGAGGCTTCATACAGCACAACACAGGCAGGAGAGTTATGCTGACAGGAAGGCTCGTGATGTTGCATATATGGTGGGTGAGAAGGTTATGCTCATAGTTTCTCCCATGAAGGGTGTGATGAGGTTTGGAAGGAAGAGCAAGTCGAGCCTTTGGTATATTGTACCTTTTGAGGTGCTTGAGAGAGTTGGAGAGGTGGCCTACAGACTTGTCTTGCCACCTAGTTTATCGGGAGTTCACCCAGTGTTTCGTATTTCTATGCTCCGGAAGTATTATGGTAATCCGTTAGATATTTTGGACTTTAGCACGGTGCAGCTGGATGGGAATTTTACTTATGATGTGTAACCGGTGGCTATTTTGGATCAGCAGGTTTGAAAGTTAATGTCAAAGAATATAGCATCAGTGAAGGTTCATTGGAGAGGTCAACCGGTTGAGGAGGCTACTTGGGAGACCAATCAGAGACACCGAACAAATATCCTCACCTTTTTTAGATTCCAGGTATGATTCTAGACCTATTTGCGAATGAACGTTTGTTTAACAGGGGAAAATATAACGACCAAGCCAGTCGTTTTGTGTATTGTAGCTCGGTTCCCCCTATTTATTGCCTCTTCTATGTTCGTTTGTGGTTATGTGACTTGCCGGGGTGGTTGGATTGGTTTCGGAAAGGTTTCGGAGTGAATTGGGACACTTAGTCCCAAGGTAGAAGCTTAAGTTAAAAGAGTTGACCGGAGTTTGACTTTTATGTAGACGAACCTGGAATGGAGTTTTGATGGTTCCAATAGCTTTGTATGGTTATTTTAGACTTAGGTGTATATCCGAATTTGGATTTGAAAATACGTAGGTTCGTTTGGTGCTTTTTGGCGAAAATTAGAAAGTTGAAGGTTTGAAAGGTTGAGAGGTTTGACTGGGAGTTGACATTATCAATATCGGGTTTGGATATTAGTTCCGGGAGTTGGAATAAGTCTGTTGTGTCATTTGAGACTTGTATATAAAATTTGAGGTCATTCGGAGTTTACTTGATATGGTTCGGCATGAGTTTTGGAAGTTGAAAGTTCATATGTTTATTGGGCTTGAATTGGGGTGCGATTCGTAGTTTTGATGTTGTAATTGTGTGATTTGTTGCCTCGAGTGGATTTGTGTGTTTTGGGATTAGTTGTTGTGATTGGACGGGGTTCTTGGGGCCTCGGGTGTGTTTTGGATGGGTTTTAGACCATTTCCATCATGTTTAGACTGCTGATCTGATGTCTGGTGTGTTCTTCATCGCGATCGCGACACTGTGGTAGCGTTCGCGGAGGATTCTTGGTTGGAAGGAGAAGTGCTCTTCCCATGCGCGAGTTTGGGAAAACGTTCGAGATACTTTTGAGGGCAGTGGCCTTCGTGAACGTGTGAGGGATGACGCATTCGCGTAGAAGGGAGACCAGTTGGGGGCAGCAAGATTTAAGCCTTCGCGTTCGCGGGAGAGCTTACGCGTTCGCATAGGCATAGGGTCATTTGGTCATCGTGTTCGCGAATAAGGTTTGGCATCTGATGATTTTGTTTCTTTGCAACCTAGTGCATGGAGGAACCTGTGGTCTAGCATGACGACTAGCAGTATTGGTTTTCGCTTGGCGAATGGTAACTCCGTGAAGCTGGTAATCTCCTCCAGTGATCAACAAATTTGAAGATCGCCTTAACTGGGTCCCAAAACTCTATCAGCAGCCTAGTGAATACTTTGTAGGCTCATATGTTCATCTAGGTGGTTAGTTCTCCCAGGTGTGTTCTAATCTCATTCTCTTGCTCCCGTCGAATGTTCCTCCACCACTGCTTCAATTTGTGAGGTGCACCCATGACCATGTTAATCTTAGGGACATTGCGATTGATTTCCATCTAAAGATGTGAAATGTTTGGTAAGTGTTTGCTCTGGATCTTTAGTGTCTTATCTGGATTCGTTCGTCGTTCCAAAGAAAGCATGTCGTTGGGTCCATAACCCTATTTACATTAAGGTGTCTTTCCTAATCATGAGTCAATACCAAGGATTGACCCACCTAAGGTTTATGCAGCATGATCTATATTTGCTAAGAGTAGAGTGTTTTCTAATTTTGGAGTTGGACTAAATAACTTTGAGACGTTATGTCAGTTGTCCTGAAAAATTCGTTCTCTTAAACTAAAGAGTTTTTAAAGAAGGTTCGGAGGGGTGTAAACAACAAACCTCGCGTGTCATTTGTGTGTAATTGTGTGCGGCCAAGACTCGATAGAAAAGATGTGATGACAGTGTATAAAGTAATAACAGATATTTGTGGTAAAGTAGTGATAGAAGTAAACAGGTAAGCATGTATCGGCATGTTGAAACTGTAATCAAGTAGAATAAAGCGAATAAACATGTATTTTCAAGTTAAGCATAATTAAAGCAGAATATAACAAGCATCCTCAAAGTTCAAGTCTAGCCTAAATCTGCTAAGGTCAGAACCTAAGTATAAAATTTCCTAGCAGAGTCGTCAGGTTGTTGCATCCTATTTTGCGCTAGTCAAAATAAAATATAACTAATGGTTCATCTGAAATTGATAAAAGAGAGTCGCCACCTAATATTTTAAGGTACATTAGGGTACCTATAGGTTTGTAATATTATTATCCTAATGGTCTGCTAACGGGTGAGATTTGGGTAAAGGTTCTAGTTATTCTAAGGGGGAAGTGTTAAGCACCCCTCAAAATCTACCTGAGGTAGGTCCTTAAGTTTAGGCTAGGTTTAAGGAAAGAAATGTCTATATTCTGCTTAATCATTTTTTAAAGTCTTATAAAAAATGTTCAAAGTCTTTATCGAAAGTTCACTATTTTAAGAAGGTTGTATATATATACTTTGAAAAGAAATGAAATTATCTGTTTATGGGAAATCATCTTTGAAACATATATACTTATACTTACTATGTAGAGGATTAGATATGCTTTTCGAGAAAGATCTTGTAAAAGTTCTTTGTTTTGAAAGAAGCCGAGTATATATTTAAAAGAAGGGTGATTACTTATTTGTAACTTAATAAAGTAAGAGATTATTGTTGAAAATATACCTTGAGTTAGAATGGGTGCATTGTACTTGAAAATTAATTGCAGTGAGAAAGTCTTGCGTTTAAAAAAACTTGTGAGATTCATCATTTTGTAAACCTGATGCATTAGGTTTTTACTTTTTGAAAAAGGACTTCTCAAATTATTTTTGCGACTTTGATTTTTTCAAAGAGAGCCTGCTTTTGCTTTTGAATCTTCCAAGGTTTAGACTTCTGAAAATCGCTAGTGATAACAAGAAGAGATTTTTGATGAGAAGAATAAACTTGAAATCAGTTAGTGATGAAATATTAGAGGAATTAAAGTGAGTAGAATTTCTAATGTAGCTTTACCTAGGAATCATGGTTTGCCTATGTTCCTAAACAATCACAACATTAAAACTATCAATAATAAATTTAGTCATTAAGAGATACATATATACGAAATAACAAAGCAACGAATAGGATTTAAAAATAAACAAAGTAGAGGGTCTGGACTCTTGACTGTTAGGCTGATAAACTTATCCAAGCCCAGCAAAATTTAAATCAAGGCGGAACAGGAGTTGGCTGGATCTGGAATTGGGCCTGAGTTCCCATTGGAACTCAACAGGCCCAATTCGAAGCATGCATACAAAAATAAATTAAAGGACAATTTGTGTACATCAAGTATAAAACTAAATAAGATAAAGATTATGACAAATAACAATACAGAACTAAAGAATGCAGTTGGACAGATTTTATTTATGTTATTCATATGAAGATTATTAAGAGTCAATGACTAGAGGCTTGGTATAAGTCCTCATTTATGGATATAATTCCCCTTTTGAGCCCTTCACACTTCATAGTTCACGAGGGTCTCACGGACTCGAGCAGTGCTTGTGTCAAGGAGGAGTGCCACAAACATAAGCAAGTTTTCACATCCAAATACCCTCAATCACTCACTGTTAAGCTTCTCCATGGGTTTAAGCACAAATAAAGGGGCCTATTTAGTAGTTTCATATGGCCAAGATACAAACAGTAGGCATAAAAGTCAAGGTGAATCTTTTAAAAGTTCAAACACATAAAATTCAACAACTTTGAGCAAGTTGGATATTTTCACCATTAGAGTACAGAGAACAAACCAAAGCACAACATTGACTTGAGAGAACTCATATTAAGCATATGGTATAAGGATAGGACACTACAGAAGCATGAGGCACTATTACGGTATAATCACACAAGATCATAAAGTGCAGGCAATAGGCATACTTCATTACTCATACATTTTAGGATCAAAGTTGTTAATAGACCAATGTCACAGGTGTATACTTTATTGGTTTCATTGTAAGTCTAATGTCTCAAAATTCTTCTAAGTAGATTCAAGGGTTCTCAGATACTTCTAGCAGCCTCGGCATAGTTAACAGCAAGCCTACATCTTATTATTTTGACACTTAAGCTGATTATTGTAACGACTCGGCCAGTCGTTTTGAGTATTTTAGCCCCAATCCCTTATTTACCATTTTTCCTTATCTGTTTCTGCTTATGTGACTTGCCAGAGGTCTTATTTTTGGTTTCGGACTAATTTGGGACTCTTAATCCCTAAAACAGAAGCTTAAAACTTAGGATTTTGACCGTAGTAGGAATCAAGTGAGGACGACTCTAGAATGGAGTTCAGTCGGTTTCGTTAGGTCCGTTGGATGATTTTGGACTTAGGAACGTGTCCGGACTGTGAATTTGAGGTCTGTAGCTAATTTAGGCTTCAAATGGCGAAAATCGAATTTTTAGGAAGTTTGACCTGGGGGTTGACATTTTGATATCGGGGTCGGATTCCAATTCTGAAAGTTGGAGTAGGTCTATAATGTTGAATATGACTTGTGTGAAAAATCTGGGATCAATCGGACGTGGTCTGATAGGTTTCGGCATCGGTTGTAGAAACTGGAAGTTTCAAGTTCATTAAGTTTGAATCGGAGGGTGATTCATGTTTTTGATGTTATTTGAGGTGGTTTGAGGATTCGACTAAGTTTGTTCTTCGCATTTGCGAAGTAGAGGACGCAAACGCGAAGGTGTGGTCTGCGTGTGCATCGCGAATACGTGAGGAGTGTCACGTTCGCGAAGAGAAGTGAGGCAGCTGGGGACCCCAGGTCTTTGGTCTACGCATTCGTGAGGTATGGGCCGCGTTCGCGATGAGTTGAGCTTGTAAAGCTTCGCGTTTGTGAAGCGTTGATCGGGTTTGCGAAGAGTAAAATGGGAGGTAGTCTGAGTTGGCCTACGCGAACGTGAAAGGACAGTCACGTTCTCGAAGAAGGAAATCTGGGCAGACGGTATTAATTTCAAAAATGAGGGTTTGAACCTATTTTGCATATTTTGATCTAGAGAACACGGAATTGGGCAATTCTTGAAGGGATTTTTGTGGAGTTTATTGGGTTAAGTGATTCCTACTTGGTTTTGGTTAAATCCCATAATTTCATCTTTACTTTTATCATCTAATTTGTGATTTGGGGTGAGAAATTGGGGGAAAAGAGCAAGAACTCTTGAGTTAGAATGTTTAGGTTTTTAATGGGATTTTGTTATCGGATTTAAGTAAATCTTGTGTGGTTGGACTCATGAGTGGATGGGTGTTCATATTTTGTGACTTTTGTTGGATTTCGAGATGTGGACCGGTGGGCCGGTTTGAGCCTATTTCAGATTTTAGCTTATAATTCCGTATTTTTCTTGTGGGATTGATTATTTTAGCTTATATTAATTATATCGTACTTCTTATGGCTAGATTCGGGGCGTTTGGAGATTAATAGGCAAGGGCAGTGTGGAGTAGGAGTTTTGAGTGGTTTGAAGTAAGTAACAGTTTTAAATCTAGTTTTGAGGGTATGAAACCCCGAGAATTGATATGATGTGAATATTTGGAGGCGACGCACATGTTAGGTGACGGGCGTGTGAGAGGGCACCGTGAGGGATTGTGACTTGGTCTGTCCCGTGAGACTGTAAAGTCGAATAGCCATTGTTATTACTTGTTTTTCCTTGTCTTTGAGTAATTGACTGTCTTTCATGTTAGAAACCATGCTTAGACCATATGATACACTGTTGGGACCCGCAGCGGTCGTATACTTGTTGAATTGACTGCTAATTGATGTCTTGTACTCAGTCACAGTCTTACTTGTGTGTTATATCTTTGTTCCCACTCATTTTTTGTTGATACTTGTTGTATTCTATGTTTGGGATACTTATTATGATATTCTATGAGCCCGAGGGGCTGGAGAGGTTAGTGACTGAGATAGGGCCAGAGTGCCAAGCTGCGAGCTGTGAGGTATATGGATCAGGTTGCACGCCGCAGCAAGCCTTCAAGTAATATATATCATTGGATCGGGTTGTACGTCGCAACAAGCCTTCGGGTTTTATATATATATATATATATATATATATATATTATAAGATCAGATTGCACGCTGCAATAATATTGGATCGGGTTGCACGCCGCAACAATATTGGATTAGGCTGCACGCCGCAACAGTATAGTGCTTGGGCTGAAGAATCCCCTCCGGAGTCTGTACACCCCCAGTAAGCGCATCTTCATATTGAGAGTGTGTATTGAGGGCTGAGAGCCGAGAGTATGAGTTGTTGAGATGAGTTGAGTGACTGCGGCCTTAAGAGGTTGTACTTGCTTTTATTTATTGTTGCACTTAGTTGTTATATGTTGTTGTTGTGAAATTTCTGGAAGATTCATATCTGTTTTACTTGAGCTCGAACTGATTTGACTTATACCACCGAATTTTAAAGCATGTTCACTCTTTACTGAAAACTTTTGAAATGATCTGTATTTTTTTTATATAGCTCGTCACTGCTTATCAGTTCCCTATTTAATTTTGATACTTGCTGAGTTGGTTGTACTCATGCTACACCATGTACTTCATGTGCAGATTCAGGTGTGTATGATTCTGGCAATCGCTGAGTTCGTGCGCGAGCTTATTATCGGAGACTTACGAGGTAGCTGTCGGCGTTCGCAATCCTTAATTCTCCTTTCTTATTATCTTTTCTCTCTTGTATTGGCATTTGGCACAGACTATAGTAGACTTTGTTTCTATATTGGTTGTTAGATGCTCATGACTTAGTGACACCCCGATGTCGGGTTATCATTCCGCACTTGTGTTTTGGGTTTTTACCCCGTTATTATGTAAACCTTCAGTTAGTTTAATTGCTTTAGGTCACCTCTGGTATATATTGAAAGCATATTGAGATTGTCAGCTTGCCTAGTTCCATGATAGGCGCCATCACGACTGGTCAGGTATTTGGATCGTGACAAGTTGGTATCAGAGCTTCGGTTACATAGATCTCACGAGTCATGAGCAGGTTTAGTAGAGTCTTGCGGATCGGTACGGAGACGTCTGTACTTATCTTCGATAGGCTGCAGAACCCTTAGAAAACTCCACATTCTTTAATTCTTGTCGTGCAAATCTATTGAATCTAGTAACTAAATATTTGTTGTTTCATTCTCTCACAGTTGGTGAGGACTCGTACCATCGGGCGGGATGGAAAGCCACCAGTACCACCAACTAGGACCGCGAGAGGCCGAGGTCGTGATAGAGATCGTGGTAGGGGCAGAGGTGCAACCCGCGTAGCAGCTGGGGCAGTACCTGCAGATCCACCAGTTGCCCCAGATCTGGACCAGATTCCAGTTGTTGATGCACCAGCTCAGGCACCTCCTGTGCCCATCGTAATTCCTGGCCTTCAGTAAGCCTTAGCCTAGATTCTGACCATATGTACCGGCCTTGCTCAGGCGGTCTCTGTTTCGACGGTAGCAGCCACTTCTCAGGCCGGGGGAGGCACTCGGACTCCCGCCGCATGCACACCTAAGCAGGTAGTACAAGGACTCCAGACACTGGGGGCACCACCAGCCCAGCCGGTTGTAGCTCCTCAGGACTATGTGGTTCCTCCTATGCCTAAGGATGAGCAGCATAGATTGGAGAGGTTTGGGAGACTCCAGCCTCCATCTTTCAGTGGTGCAGAGGGAGAGGATGCACAGGGTTTCTTGGACAGGTGTCAGAGGATACTCCGTACAGCAGGTATTCTGGAAACCAGTGGGGTCTCGTTCACTACCTTTCAGTTCTCTGGGGCTGCATTCAATTGGTGGGAGGCTTACAAAAGGCGCAGGCCGGTCGGCGCAGTGCCCCTTACCTGGCAGCAGTTCTCTGTTATCGTTTTGGAGAAGTTCGTGCCTCAGTTCCGCAGAGGAGCCAGTCTATGTCATCAGTACCAGCCCCTCCATCACCCACTCAGCTAGCCCGGGCTAGAGCCCAGTCAGCTAGGGGTCACCCGAGAGGGGGAGGTAGATCAAGGGGTGGCCAAGCCCGTTTCTGTACCCTCCCTACCAGACCAAATGCCATTGCTTCAAATGCTACGATTACAGGTATTGTCTCAGTTTGCCACAGAGATGCCTCTGTATTATTTGACCCTGGTTCCACTTATTCATATGTTTTCTCGTATTTCGCTCATTTTTTGGATATTCCCGTGAGTCTTTAGTTTTATCTGTTCATGTATCTACTCTTGTGGGTGATACTATTATTGTGGACCGCATATATCGGTCATGTGTGGTGACTATTGGGGGTCTGGAGATCATAGTGGATCTTTTGCTGCTCAGTATGGTCGATTTTGATGTGATATTGGGTATGGATTGGTTGTCTCCATGTCATGTTGTTCTAGATTGTCACGCTAAGACTGTGATGTTGGCGATGTCGGGGTTGCCGAGGGTTGAGAGGAGCAGTTCTATAGACTATGTTCCCAGTAGGGTGATTGCATACTTGAAGGTGCAACGGATGGTGGAAAAGGGTTGTCTATCCTATTTGGCTTTTCCGAGGGATGTTAGTGCAGAGACCCTTACCATTGATTCTTTTTCGGTGGTATGTGATTTTCTAGATGTGTTTCCTGTAGACTTGCCGGGCATGCCGCCTAAGAGGGATATTGATTTTGGTATTGATTTGGTTCCGGGCACTCAGCCCATTTCTATTCCACCATACCGTATGGCACCGACTGAGTTGAAGAAGTTGAAGGAGCAACTTCGGGAACTCCTTGATACGGGGATTTTTGGCCTAGTGTGTCACCTTGGGGTGCACTAGTTCTATTTGTAAAGAAGAAGGATGGTACTATAAGAATGTGCATTGATTATAAACAGTTGAACAAGGTCACAATCAAGAACAAGTATCCTTTGCCGCATATTGATGATTTGTTTGACCAGCTTCAGGGAGCGATGGTGCTCTCCAAGATTGATTTGAGGTCAGGGTATCACCAGCTGAAGATTCGGGACTCAAATATTCTTAAGACAGCTTTCAGGACCCGATATGGCCATTATGAGTTCCTTGTGATGTCTTTTGGGTTGACCAACACCCCAACAGCGTTCATGCATTTGATGAATAGTGTGTTTCAGCCTTATCTCGACTCGTTCATTATTGTATTCATTGATGACATCCTGGTGTACTCTCGTAGCCAGGAGGAGCATGCTCAGCATCTAAGGATTGTGTTATAGTGATTGAGGGAGGAGAAGCTTTATGAAAAGTTCTCCAAGTGTGAGTTTTGGCTCAGTTCAGTGGCGTTCTTAGGGCACGTGGTGTCCAGTGAGGGTATTCAGATGGATCCGAAGAAGATAAAGGCGGTACAGAGTTAGCCCAGACCATCCTCAGCCACGGAGATTCAGAGATTTCTTGGGTTGGCGGGCTGTTACCATCTTTTTGTAGAGGGTTTCTCATCTATTACATTGCCCTTGACCAAATTGACCCAAAAGGGTGCTCCTTTCAGGTGGTCGGAGGAGTGCGAGAAGAGCTTTCAGAAGCTCAAGACTGCTTTGACCACGGCTCCAGTTCTGGTTCTACCATCAACTTTTGGTTCTAACATAGTATATTGTGATGCCTCGCGGAACGGTATTGTGTGTGTTTTGATGCAGGGGGTAGATTGATTGCTTATGCTTCGCGCCAATTGAAGCCCTATGAGAAGAACTATCCTCCACGACCTTGAGTTAACAACTATTGTTCACGCCTTGAAGATTTGGCAGCACTATTAGTACGGGGTCTATTATGAGATTTACACTGATCATCGGAGTTTGCAGCATCTGTTCAAACAGAAGGATCTTAAATTATGTGAGCGGAGGTGGATGGAGCTTCTTAAAGACTATGATATCACCATTTTATACCATCCCGGGAAGACCAATGTGGTGGCCGATGCCTTGAGTCGCCGGGTGGAGAGTTTGGGGAGCTTAGCATATCTTCCAGCACCAGAGAGGCCATTGGCATTGGATGTTCAGGCCTTAGCTAGCCAGTCTGTTAGATTGGATATTTCTGAGCCGAGTCGAGTATTGCCTTGTGTGGTCTCTCGGTATTCTCTTTATGATCGTATCAGGAAGCGTCAGTATGATGACCCCCATCTACTTGTCCTTAAGGACATGGTCCAGCATGGTGATGCTAAGGAGGTCACTATTGGGGATGATTGTGTATTGAGGATGCAGGGCAGGCTATGTGTGCCCAATGTAGATGATTTGTGTGAGTTGATTCTCCAGCAGGCTCACAGTTCATAGTATTCTATTCATCCGGGTGCCGCGAAGATATATCAGGACTTGAGACAGCATTACTGGTAGAGGAAAATGAAGGACATAGTGGAGTATGTAGCACGGTGCCTAAATTTCCAGCAGGTGAAGTATGAGCATCAGCGACCAGGTGGGTTGTTTCAGAAGTTAGAGATTCCGGAGTGGAAATGGGAGCGGATCACTGTGGATTTCGTTGTTGGACTTCCACGGACTCAGCGAAAGTTTGACGCAGTTTGGGTGATTGTGGACCGGCTGACCAAGTCAGCTCATTTCATTCCTCTGATGACTACCTATTCTTCTGAGCAGCTGGCTCGAGTGTATATCCATGAGATCATCAAGCTTCATGGCGTACCGGTATCTATCATTTTTGACCGGGGTACGTAGTTTACATCACGATTCTGGAAGGTCGTATAGCATGAGTTGGGAACTTGAGTGGAGTTGAGCACAGTATTTCACCCTTAGACAGACGAACAGTCCGAGCGCACTATTCAGATATTAGAGGATATGCTTCGTGCATGTGTGATGGAGTTTGGGGGTTCGTGGGATCAGTTCTTGCCTCTAGCGGAGTTTGCTTACAATAACAGTTACCAGTCAAGCATCCAGAAGGCAGCATGTGAGGCTCTGTATGGTAGGCGGTGTAGGTCTCCAGTGGGTTAGTTTGAGCCGGGCGAGGCTAGATTATTGGGTACAGACTTGGTTTAGGATGCTTTGGAGAAGGTTAAGGTGATTGAGGATAGACTATGCACAGCCCAGACCAGACAGAAGAGTTATGTGGATCGGAAGGTTCGCGATGTTGCATTCATGGTTGGAGAGCGGGTCTTGCTCCGGGTGTCACCCATGAAGGGTGTTATGAGGTTCGGAAAGAAGGGCAAGCTGAGCCCGAGGTTTATCGGTCCATTTGAGATATTGCGACGTGTTGGGGAGGTTGCTTATGAGCTTGCCTTNAGCAGGAGTTCATCCAGTATTCCATGTTTCTATGCTCTGGAAGTATCACAGCGATCCGTCTCACGTGTTGGATTTCAGCTTAGTCCAGTTGGACAATGATTTATCTTTATGTTGAGGAGCCGGTGACGATCTTAGATAGGCAGGTTTGAAAGTTGAGGTTGAAGAATATTTCTTCTGTGAAGGTTCAGTGGAGGGGTCAGCCGGTCGAGGAGCCGACTTGGGAGACGGAGCATGATATGCGCAGCCGTTATCCTCATCTTTTCACCACTACGGGTATGTCTCTATGCTCGTTCGAGGACAAATAATTATCTTAAAAGGGGGAGGATGTAACGACCCGGCCGGTCGTTTTGAGTATATTAGCCACGATTCCCTATTTACTATTTTCTCGTATCTGTTTCGGCTTATGTGACTTGCTGGGAGGTCTTGTTTTTGGTTTCGGAGTGATTTGGGACACTTAGTCCCTAAAACAGAAGCTTAAGTCTTAGGATTTTGACCGTAGTCGAAATTGGGTGAAGACGACTTCGAAATGGAGTTTCGTCAGTTCCGTTAGCTCCGTAGGGTGATTTTGGACTTCAGAGCGTGTCCGGACTGTGAATTTGAGGTATGTAGCTAATTTAGGCTTGAAATGGCGAAAGTCGTGTTTTTGGAAAGTTTGACCGGGGGGGTCACTTTTTGATATCGGGGTCGGATTTCGATTTCGGAAGTTGGAGTAGGTCTGTAATATTGAATATGACTTGTGTGAAAATTTTGGGGTCAATCAGACGTGGTCTGATAGGTTTTGGCATTGGTTGTAGAAATTGTATGTTTAAGTTCATTAAGGTTGAATCGGAGGGTGATTCGTGTTTTTGATGTTATTTGAGGTGGTTTGAGGATTCGACTAAGTTCGTATAGTGTTTTGGGACATGATGGTATGTTTGGTTGAGGTCCCGGGGTCCTCGGGTGAGTTTCGGGTGGTTAACGGATCATTTTTGGACTTTAGTTGATGGCTGATATCTGCTGGTATATATTTTCTGGTTTCCTTCCTCTTACGCGTTCGTGAGAGGAGCCTCGCGTTCGCGAAGGGTTAATGTGAGCTGGGAAAATTTTGTTCTTCGTGTTTGCAAAGTAGAGGACGCAAACGCGAAGGTGTGGTCTACGTGTGCATCGCGAATACGTGAGGAGTGTCGTGTTCGCGAAGAGAAGTGAGGCAGCTGGGGACCCCAGGCCTTTGGTCTACGCGTTTGCGAGGTATGGGCCGTGTTCGCGATGAGTTGAGCTTGTAAAGCTTCGTGTTCACGAACCGTTGCTCGCGTTCGCGAAGAGTAAACTGGGAGGCAGTCTGAGTTGGCCTACGCGAACGCGAGAGGACGGTCGTGTTAGCGAAGAAGAAAATTTGGGCAGACAATATTAATTTCAAAAATGAGGGTTTGAACCCATTTTGCATATTTTGAGCTAGAGAAAACGGAATTGGCGATTCTTGAAGGGATTTTTGTGGAGTTAATTGGGGTAAGTTTATCATCTAATTTGTGATTTGGGGTGAGAAATTGGGGAAACAGAGGAAGAACTCTTGAGTTAGAATTTTTAGGTTTTGAATGAGATTTTGTTATCGGATTTGAGTAATTCTTATATGGTTGGACTCGTGAGTGGATGAGGTTCATATTTTGTGACTTTTGTTGGATTTCGAGACGTGGGCCCGGGGGACGGTTTGAGCCTATTTCGGATTTTGGCTTATAGTTTTGTGTTTTCTTGTGGGATTGATTCTTTTAGCTTATATTAATAATACCGTACTACTTGTGGCTAGATTCGGGGCGTTTGGAGATTGATTCGAGGGGCAAGGGCATTGCGGAGTAGGATGTTTGCGCGGTTTGAGGTAAGTAACAGTCTTAAATCTGGTTTTGAGGGTATGAAACCCCGAGAATTGATATGATGTGAATATTTGGAGGTGACGCACATGCTAGGTGACGGGCGTGTGAGCGGGCACCGTGAGGGATTGTGACTTGGTCTGTCCTGTGAGACTGTAAAGTCGAATAGCCATTGTTATTACTTGTTTTTCCTTGTCTTTGAGCAATTGATTGCCTTTCATGTTAGAAACCATGCTTAGGCCATATGATATCACTGTTGGGGCCCGCAGTGGTCGTATACTTGTTAAATTGACAGCTAATTGTTGTCTTGTACTCAGTCACAGTCTTACTTGTGTTATNGCCCGCAGTGGTCGTATACTTGTTGAATTGACTGCTAATTGATATCTTGTACTCAGTCACAGTCTTACTTGTGTGTTATATCTCTGTTCCCTCTCATTTCTTATTGATACTTATTGTATTCTATGTTTGGGATAATTATTATGATATTCTGTGAGCCCAAGGGGCTGGAGAGGTTAGTGACTGAGATAGGGCTGGAGTGCTGAGCTGCGAGCTATGAGGTATATGGATCGGGTTGCACACCGCAATAAGCCTTCGGGCTATATATATTATTGGATCGGGTTGCACGCCGCAATAAGGCTTCGGGATATATATATATATATATATATATATTAATTATTGGATTGGGTTGCACGCTGCAACAATATTGGATCGGGCTGCACACCGCAACAATATAGAGCTTGGGCTGAAGGAGCCCCTCCGGAGTCTGTACACCCCCAGTGAGCGCAGGTTCATATTGAGAGTGTGTATTGAGGGCTGAGAGCCGAGAGTATAAGCTGTTGAGATGAATTAAGTGACTGCTGCCTTGGGAGGTTGTACTTGCTTTTATTTATTGTTGCACTTAGTTGTTATCTGTTGTTGTTGTAAAATTTCTCGAAGATTCATATTTGTTTTACTTGAGCTCAAACTGATTTGACTTATATCACCGGATTTGAAAGCATGTTCACTCTTTACTGAAAACTTTTTAAATGATCTGTATTTTTTTTATATAGCTTGTCACTGCTTCTTAGTTTCTTATTTAATTCTGGTACCTGCTGAGTTGGCTATACTCATGCTACACCCTGCACTTCATGTGCAGATTCAGGTGTATACGGTTCTGGCAGTCGCTGAGCTCGTGCGCGAGCTGATTATCGGAGACTTACGAGGTAGTTGCCAGCATCCGCAGTCCTTGATTCTTCTTTCTTATTATCTTTTCTCTCTTGTATTGGGATTTGGTACAGACTGTAGTAGACTCTGTTTCTAGATTGGTTGTTAGATGCTCATGACTTAGTGACACCCCGATGTCGGGCTATCATTCCGCACTTGTGTTTTAGGTTTTTACCCCGTTATTCTGTAAACCTTCAGTTAGTTTAATTGTTTTAGTTCACCTCTGTTATATATTGAAAGCATATTGAGATTATCGGCTTGCCTAGTTCTACGATAGGCGCCATCATGACTGGTTAGGTATTTGGGTCGTGACAATTATTCCATTCCGAATTCCTAAAGGGGCATGCCAACTAGTCAGCGCAACAGATTCATTAAATAGGAAAGAATTAGTCTTAGTCTTACTCAATCCTAATAGACTAATATACAACACATAAGTCATCAAGATTTTTAACTATCGGACTTAAACAAAATCTGGTTAAGCCCCTACAAAAAATGACATTATCGGGCATAAGGCAAATACGTGATAACATTCATTTTAACTTGACAAGGCAAACAGGTCACAATGAACCAACATTTGGACATGTAGGCAGGTTTACTAGCATGTCAGTTTGTGGTTTATATACCAGTTATCATGACAGGCACGTAGGAATCAGGATAGTATGAAGTCATAGTTAAGCTTAACAATTGAAGTCATGAGAACAGATCATCACAAGCAATGGGAACAGATCCGTTAATGGGAAATATTCACAAATTCAAACCAAGTACACCACCGTAGCAAAGTCAGAACACGGGCAAGTAAAGAGTTAACACATAGATGTAAACCTACAGTCTCTCAAACTAAAGTCATAGTATATTTTATGAACATAGAATGGATTGGCATGACAGATGTAAACTCTAGTGAAAAGTCATTAATGTAGCAGCAGGAATCTCACAAAAAGCTAAAATAGTCATGAGAGGGAAAGTATCAAACTCACTACAGGGATCAGTCTCCACAGGTTGTGGTCAGTTTGAGGACAGTCTTTCTAACTCACTAACAGGTTCATTACATGGTTTTTCTTTTGTCAAGAAGAATATAGAAATCATGTCATAATAGTAGCATGAGTAAACTGCCACCTAAAGTCAAGCAGATTCAATATGATGGTATAGACAATTGGCGAACTGAAAACATTTAGCATGACATCACAAACACAACAGACATGGAGCCTTAACAAAATATCAGGGAGAACTTAAGAGCATGGTTCAATCAAGTAACTAATATGGTAGTGTAGCCGTCACTTAACTTGCACACAAAAGAGACATAGAATCAATCCAATTAGTCAAACGGTTCCATAGGATTGGTTTATAAGACTACCAACAATATATTTATTCGGGCTAAACTATGAGGAATGAAACCTGTCGACAATATAGACTAGATAGCAACATTAGAAAACTATCAGCTCGTCAAAAAAATAGCATGCCAAGCAGAAAACAACAAGCATAACCCTACAATATTGACACACTTCAAAAACAACAGAAAACTAGCTAGGAAGATATCGCAAATAACTAATTTGAAATAAAGAGAGGGAGGTCAGTGTATATTGACCTTCTTTAGAGCAGAAAACCACGTAAGGAAGTGTTCAATAGCCGTTTCAGTGATCCGAACTTAAGGCCAATATAGAAGTTGAACTCAAACTATAGCAGTTGAACCCAAACCAAAGAAGAGAAAGAAAATAAAAAAAATTAGAGAGGCCATTTAGTGAGAAAACTTTAAATTTTAACTCTTTTGTTTCTTTCTTTTATGTTTTGGATAGTATTTGATGTGTGGTAAGTGAAGAGATTGAATGCCCCTTTTATAGTGGAATTAAAGCCACTTAGGGTTCCAATTGATTCAAATAGGTGGTGAAAAGTGACGATAGTAGGATGATGATAGCAATAGAGGTGAAATCAGTGAAGAACATAGGGGGAAAGCAACATGGATTTACCTAGGAACAAGGATCCGACTGGATTCGCTGATGATAATGGAAATATACCGGTTGGATTCGCATATTAGGGGACAGATTGGATGATTTGAAGTTGAATCTTGTGACCTTGCACAAATTTGTATCAGGCCTTTGAAGATCTATGGGTTGATGGACGAGAGAAAGGAGAGAGGGAGGGGAAATAAGGGTGGTTGGGTGGTGAGAGAATGATAGGGTTTAGGGGTGTTTGGTAGGTTTAAAGTGAGTGATAGAATCTGGGTCGTTGGAACGTTTGATCAACGATCCCGATATTTCATAGTATAAGAATTAATAAAAGTTTTATTATGAAAAAAAAGACGGTCGTTGGATATTTGTAATCCAACGGTGGAGATGAGGTTTAGGCGATAATTAATAGAAAGAAAAAAACATAAATTAATTGTGGACCGTTGATTAGTTGGATCAACTATTCAGATCTGTTTGTGCTTTCTCTATAAGTGTGGAAGATGGGGACGTGGAACGATGTCATTGGCTCAAATGAGAGGGAACAGATCGCCAACATGGAATAGGAAGGGTGGGTCTGGACTAGGTCAGGGGCGTTTGGACTCGTATATTTGGGCCAAAATAGCTTAAATGGATTTTAACACATAGCCACATTGAGTTTAGTTGATTAATTATAATTGTAGCCTTCTTGAGCTTTTAACCCCTTTAAGAATTAACTTAATTAAACTTAATTAATTATAATTGAATGCAATAAAATATAATAATCTTATGTGTTCTCTCTTGATGGTGTACACGTGCATTGAGGAAAATTTATATGTATTTTAGTGTTGTTATGGAAATTCTAAGGAAAATTTAGCCAGTGTTGTTTGGTTATTACATTTCATCTTTACTTGCAATTTTCTTGGTTATTTACCTGACTTACTTGCATATCATCTTTATATGATAGATTATTGATTGAGAAGAGTACTTGATGAACTGTGCACATCGAGATTGTTCTTTCTGTGCTTTATGACTTAATCGTGTTATCGTTCTGTACTTGTTAAATTTATGAATTGTACAGGTTTTAGCGAGTATCATTAGTAATCCTTGATGCTTTTACCTCGCCGAGGTTAGTTATGATACTTGTTGAGTACATAGGGTCGGTTGTACTCATGCTATACTTTGCACCTAATTGTGCAGATCCAGGTGTCGGACCCAATCATCGGTAGTTGCGGCTTATATCGGAGTTGATCATCGAAAGACAGTGTAGAGCTGCATTCTTGACCGTAGTCTTGGCATCTCCTTTTTTACGTACTGTTGTCTTTATTTCAGATAGTATTGTATTTGATTTTATAGACTTGTATTTTTATTTTAGAGCTCATAACTCAGTATTTACTAGTTCTGGAGGATTTATCATGTATTGGCATTACTATGTTATATTAAGGATTCAAACTTATGTTATTTCTGTCATTTCTGCTATTATGGTTCATTATTGTTATGTCCGACTTGACTAACAAGTATGTTAGGCGCCATCACTATTGGTTAGGGTTTTGGGGTCGTGACATTGTCGTTATTTGGAATATCTTTCATTGTTGAGTTATTTCCCATTTTATTGTGTGTTGTTGAAATTCTTATACATATTTTTGTTGAGTCGTGGGCTATATTTTATTGTGATATTGGTATTATTAATTTGGAAATATTGTGGCATATGGGCACGTGTCTGGCAAGTTGATTATTGTGTTGTGACAAGATGCGCATGCTACGGCATATGGGTGGTGATATTGATGCGCATGCGTCGAGATAAGGGGGTTTTATGCGCGTGTTGCTAGTAAGGGAAATTACTTCATTTGAAGGCCATGCAGCGAGATAAGGGGGCTTATACGCATGAAGCTGTTTACGGAAAATATTTTTTTTAAATGTAAGGCTCGCGTAGCGTTATAAGGAAAATTTATGATTTGTAATATGTGATTTGTGATTATGAGGTGTGGTACCTCGGAGTGGTTCTTGTTTTAAATGTTTTGTTGGAACAGCTTGATGATTTAAACTGTTATTGTTTTTCTTAATTTATTTCACTTGTATTTTAACTATATTTTGATTATTTTACTGTTTTATCACATATTTACTCTTTTTTGCCATCTTTTGATTTTGTTTCCGTTGTTAGCTTTATACTTATATTCTGCACAGATTTTCATGTCTAGTGAGTGTCTTGACTTGTACCTCATCACTACTCCACCGAGGATAATCTTGATACTTACTGGAAACTATTGTGGTGTACTCATACTACGCTTTCACACATTTTTATACAGATCCATGTACCTCGGAGTGTGCCGGACGTTAGCTAGATACTTTGAGTTGCTAAGGAGACTTCAAGGTATACCTGTCATCCTGTTCGCAGGCCTCGAAGTTACCTTCTACTGCTTTCCATTGATACTACCATTTGAATTCTAGAACAGTATTGTATTTAGATATTTCTAGTGTATTTCTATAGAGCTTATGACTCCGTACTACCGATTTTGGGGATGCATGAATATTGTTCAGTTTCAACTTTATTATGTCATTTATCAGTTGTATACTTACTAATTAAGTTGTTATTTCTGTTAAATCTTAGCATGTGTTATGCTTACCTAGTCCTAGGAACTAGATGCCATCACGATTCCTAAAGTAAAATTTTGGAGTCGTGACAATATTCAGCTTCCTTTTTCAAATGGTATGATTTCCAAACCAACGTTAATCAAACCCAGCACTCTAGATTCAAGTTACTACAAGCTCTCACAACAATATTAAATTTAACGCAATCGCTTTAGAGTAATATTTTTCGGATCTGAGTTGAACTTCGAGCTTCAAAGCTCCTTCGATGGAGTTTCGAATCTGGCCGCAATAAACGTCAATTTTAAATCTGGACACCCATCGATCGAGATACAAATATTTGGAAAGATTTAATAATTTAGTAGAAAATGCTGTAAATCAAGTTTAAGATCTATATATATTATGATCTCTATGAGTTATAGAAGAGAAAGGAAAGAGAAAGTAAAGAGAGGTGAGTGGAGAGAAATGTGAGTGTGATGGGAATGAAGAAAGAAGAAAATTTAAAAAAAAAACTAAAAGTGTTTCTTTAATAATGGGCTAAAGGTTAAAAAGATTCTTTTAGATTATGTACAACCTGGTCCAAACCGAATAAGGACTTCAAACCTGTGCCATTTTCGGTTGGGATGTTGGGCCAAGTGATAAGGGGCATAATTCTTTCAAAAAAGAAAACAAGGCACAAAAGAATTTTTTTAATGGGTATGGTTGAAATTCGTTGAGCACATGTAGATAAGGAAATATAAAAAAATTCAGGAAGAATAGAGGTGATTTGGACTTGTTTGGTATCAAAATTTATAGTTAAATTCGAGTTTAAAAAGTTCCTCTATGGCACATGTATCAAACATGTATCACACATATATATCAGACACATGTATATATGGATATACAAGAGAAATATAGGGTATACACATCATACATAAGTAATAAACAAGTGATATACGGACGATATATAATGTGATACACATCTCATCTTCATCTATGTTCATCTTTTACTTCCAATTCATATCAAAATTGAATTCAAACCACCTCAAATCTCCACCAATTCATCATAAAATTAAGTTTCAAACTCCTTGAGATTTACCCAATCTATTCAAACAACATCCACTTGTAATAATTTCAATTTCGAAAATCCAAATTTTCAAACTCAAGCTTAAGCGAGCTTCAATAGTTTTTAATAGAGTTTTAGCTCATCTTCTTCACTTTTCAAATTATTTTACTAAGTTACTGTATCAAAATACTTGCATTTATAATTTTCATTTATCTCTTTTCTAACCTTTTTGTACTTGGATTGTCATTAGCTTGCAGATTGAAATTTTATTAGGCATATTTTAATAAATCTCTCTTCATCGATGAGCATATTTAAATGACCTACAGGTTGTAATCTACCGGTAAAGAGCATCCTAGAGTAAAAAAGGTGAGTGAAGAGAAACTGACATTAATTGAAAACTTTTAGGATTAAAATGATATTTGGGCCTTTTCAGTAGATACTTTATTTTGGGCTAGTTTGGGTTAAAATTGTTTACGGACGGATAGTTTGGGTAGTTTTCCCCTTAATATAAAGGCAAAGCGACGTTGTCGCCACAAACTTGTACTGATTTTTCATCCTAGTAAATAAACTTTCATCTTTCTTATTTGAACACCTCAAGTCATTCATTTGCACAACAATACACCCTTTGGCTATTGATCGTGCTTATATGGTAAAGAACCAGCTGATGTGGGCGGGGTGCATGTTAATCACGTAAAAATAGCACGTCGAGCAAATTATTTTAATTTAAAAATACTTGAATCTGAATCTCCACACTTTCCAACGCCACTCATTCCTAACTTCTATCTTGCTAACCAACTGTAGCTCATTTTTTCCAGCCAGAGAAAATCATATCCTCTATTCACGAAAATAGATCTGGCCAAAAAGAGAGATATTAAAAGATGGTGGTGGTTCCACCAGTTGATCTTGATAGCATCATAGGAAGCTCAAATCTATTCAAGGACAAGGATGAAGTTTTGGAATCTCAAAGATGACCTTTAATAAGATGTCAAGCTAAAGAGTTGCAAAATAAGGCCATTAGACCTCAAGGGCAAATAAAAAAGTTATTAATTAGGATGAAGAGCTCAAGGATAAAGGATGTGAATTGGCTAGGTGATAGCATCAAGGACACATAGAGTTTTGGAAGGTCCAAGAAATCTATTTATGAGATCTCAAGCTAAAGAGTTGGAGACTAAGGTTGCTGGACTTCAATGACAAATAAAGAAGCTTTTAATTGTAGAGGAAGAGCTCAAGCCCAAAGGAGATGAATTGTCCAAGTTTTATAATTATTTGGTGGTCCATATTGAAGTCCAAGAGGAGAAAGATTGGGTCACTAAATCAGCCCTTGAAGTCCACCAAAAGTCTCAAAATGAGCTTAAAAGAGGTCCAAAAGAGGGTGTTTCGAAAGGAGCCCAATTGGAGTCCAAACCAATGGCCCAAAATAGTATTTTTAAGGTGCAAATCTTCCCTAAAGGGATTTGGCCTCCCCCATCAAATTTTAATGACTTTCTTACTCCTTAGCAACCACCCTACCTAATTGTAATGACTTTTGATGCCTTAGCAGCTACCCTACCTAATTTTAAGGACTTTTTATGCCTTAATACTCCTATAAATAAGAACTTCTTCTCATTCATTAAGACACTTCATTATTGATTAAGTATATCATACTTCGAGAGTTCTTTTGAACTTTTGTTACTTGTGCTTTGAGATTTATCTTTCAACCTTTACTAGTTCATAGTTCAAGGTAGTAAGATTACTTCTCTATTGTGATATCTTTGATTCCTTTGTGGTATTCTTAGAAGGCGATTAATACTAGTTATTAATTGTTGTCTCAAGTTACTCGTAAAGCGGTCAAGATCCGAATCTATTGTTTTGATTTGCTTTTAAGTAAAGGCGTTTGATTTCTTCAATAAATCAAGACGTTGTTACTTTGATCTTGTCAAGGCTATAGAACTTGCGTTCTTGGAAGTTCTTGGAATTCTTTCCTTGAATTTTCCCATATCCTTTATTTTCTGCCCTTAAGT
>AWOL01S0053223.1:0-133078 GCA_000715115.1 Nicotiana otophora
TTTTCTTGACAGTCTTGTCGTCCCATGTTATGTATGTTCATGACATTACCTTTCATTGTTGGAGTATCATAATCCATGTCTATCATTTATATTGATTTTGTTGACCCTTAAAGATAATAAGGAAGGTTAGATAAAATGTACGTTGGTGCTCGGCAAGTATGGCCCGGGTGCTAGTCATGACCCTCCAGTTGGGTCGTGACATAAAGGTTGATCCTAAGAAGATTGAGGTAGTTCAGAATTGGCCTAGACCTACTTCAGCTATAGATATCTAGAGTTTCCTGTGTTTGGCGGGTTATTATCATCGGCTCGTAGAGGGGTTTTCATCCATAGCAGCACCATTGACTAGATTGACCCAGAAGGGTGCCCCATTAAGATGGTCGGATGAGTGTGAGTTGAGCTTAGAGAAGCTCAAGACTGTTTTGCCTACGACGCCAGTGTTGGTGTTGCCCACAAGTTCATGATCCTACACGGTGTATTGTGATGCATCTCGTATTGGGCTCAATGTAGTATTGATGCAGGATGGTAGGGTGTTGCATACGCGTCGTGACAGTTGAAGGTTCACGAGAAGAATTTCCTTGTTCATGACTTAGAGTTGGCCGCCATTGTTCATGCCCTGAAGATTTGGAGGAATTATCTTTACGGCATGTCGTTCGAGGTATTCATGGATCATCGTAGTTTACAATATTTGTTCAAGCAAAAGTATCTCTCTTTGAGGTAGAGGAGGTGGTTAGAGCTATTGAAAGACTATGATATCACTATTTTGTATCATCCCGACAAGGCCAATGTGGTGGCCGATGCGTTGAGTAGAAAGGTTGTGAGTATGGGTAGCCTTGCATATATTCCAGTTGGTGAGAGGGAACTTGATGCAGATGTTCAGGCTTTGGCCAATCAGTTCATGAGGTTAGATGTTTCAGAGCCCAGTCGGGTCCTTGCTTGCACAGTCGCTCGGTCTTCCTTGTATGAGCGCATCAGAGAGCGTCAGTATGATGATCCCCATCTACTTGTCCTTTAGGACAGGGTGTGGCACTTTGGTGCCAAGCAGGTTACTTGTCACGCCCCGAACCTGGGGACAAGACTGGCACCCGATGCCTCACCTATCCTTGCGTACCAACATGCGACTAAGGGAATCTGAATATATAATGTCATACTTTGGCCATGGGCAACATTGCAAGACAATTTGCAAAGCAAAATATAAAACTGAATGGAAACCAACGATGACTAAACATCAATAAGAAGTTGGGCTGGCAAGGCCGTCATAACTACTACATCTCACAAACCAACAAAATACACATACAAGCCCAACATATTGCACTAACTGACAGGTTATGTCTACAAGCCTCTACTGACGGATGTACTGTGATCGGAACAGGGCCCCAACCTACCCATAACCTATATACATATATATACAAGATGTACACAAAACTCTAGACCCGACAACTCCAAAGGACACGGAGCTTACCAATAAAGCAGAACTCAGGCAACACCTACTGAGGAGGTCTACCCGTCTGTCTGTCTGAACCTGCACGCATGAAATGCAACATCCCAAGAAAGAGGGACGTCAATATGAAATAATGTACCGAGTATGCAAGGCAATAAAATAACTGAAAGCTGAAACTGAAATGATAATATAAAAATTGAAAGTAACTGGCAGTCAAAGATGATCTGGAGATATACTTACCTGCTGATACTGACTCAACTCTCTCAATATAGTAAATAAAATAGATGTCCGACCCTATAAGGCTCAGAACGTGTAACTGCTCCACCGTAGTAGGCTCGCTCATAGGCGCTCGGCCATACTAGGCTCGGTATTTCGGCCATGCTGGGCTCGCTCATAGGCGCTCGGCCACAGTAGTCTCAGTATATAACTTACCATCTGATCAGAGGTTTCCTAATAAGGGGTCCTTCCCATCGATTATAGCTCGATGATGGGGAAAATATTGTAATACTATGTATATATAGACCCTATGCTCTCTTGATCAAAAGAAGACAATATTCAATTGAATATAAAGTCCCGATATGGGAGAATACTGTAACTTATGAGACTAGGATAGTGTATATGAATTCGGAAGTATGAACTTCTCTTTATGCCTCGTTATCAAACACATGTAATAACGAGATCATGCCAAAATGAAGGATGGGCTTAACCTTAACATACCTGGAGTAGGAAAAAATTCGTATAATATTCTCGGGAAAGATTGTACCATACTCCCTTAAAATCGATAAACTCCCGTTGCTATTACACAGTAAAATTTCGTATGAAATCATTGATGTAGCAAATCATGTTGCTATCGTCTAATCTTGTATGAATTTCGTGGCTTCTTATTGCTTGTCTTGGAAATACTTTTGTATAAGTTTGCTGAAGAAAATCACGTTGCCATCTAAGCCTTGTAAAGGATTTATATGAATTCCTTCTTAGAGAAGCTTTGTATATTAGTGGGTGTGGGCCCCACTTGTGGGGATTATTTTATCCAAAAATGCTCCTAACATGCCACCAATTTATAAAGACTAATGAGTCATTTGGTCGAATAGCCCATGCTGCCACGGTAATGCACTTAAACTTATCCAAATTTTCACCCTTTTGCCTTAATCAACTTATTAATCCTCCACTAATTCAATAATTAACTAATTACCCATATAATTAGGAATTATCTCAAATTACTTAAAATAATACTCATTTTGAACACACTTTATACACCTTAATATCATGGTCATATAGTACCTTGTATGGCACTAGTCCATAAATACCGGGTACTATAGCTCGGGCCGTATTATTTTCCAAATTGATAATCCTAAACGAAATTCATTTTTTTTATTCGTTTACCCTTTAACCTTCACGGCATTTTACTTACTGCCTATTATAAATAGCATAAATGCTTATATTCTCAAGATAATTGCATCCCCGAGTCTACGTCGATTATCTTAAGACGAAACTTTAACGTACGAATACACGAGATGTAACATCCTTCCCCCCTAAGAAACATTCGTCCTTGAATGTTTAATCTTAGAGACTTTGAGAAAATTATTTTGCTAGAGTCTCCTTCATACTCTAGACTAAAATCAACCTCAACCCATCCAGAAAGCATACTATACAGTTGTCCATTATAAATTCTGAAAGACAAAAATAAGAGCTTACCTGATGACCTACTAGCCTGAATAAAGTTGTGCTGAGGTGTTCGACCTCGAGCCATATCTTCAGTTTGAAATAGGTGGGGGTATTTAGACTTCATTTCTTCCTCCGATTCCCACGTCATCTATTCCAGATTCTTGCTTCTTCATAAGACCTTCACGGAGGCTACCTCCTTATTCCGTAGGTTGCGGATTTTTCAGTCTAGGATGGAAACCAGAATTTTCTCGTATGACAAGTCCTCCATAATTTGTACATCATCCGTGGACACCACTCGGGTAGGATCGCCAACGCACTTCCGTAACATAGATACGTGAAAAACTGAATGGACAGACTCCAATTCTGAGGGCAATACTAAATGATAAGCTCCTTGGTGCACTCTCCAAATGCTCCTATAAGGCCAAATATACCGGGAGCTAAGCTTTCCTTTCTTGCCAAACCTCATCACGCCCTTTATAGGTGACTCCTTTAAGAATACCCAGTCATTAACCCCGAACTCTAAGTCTCGTCGCCACACGTCAGAATATGACTTCTGACGACTTTAGGCTGTCAATAGTCGCTCCCAGATAAGCTTTACTTTCTCTACGGCTTGTTGAACCAGGTCTGGCCCATGTAACCTAGATTCTCCAACATCAAACCACCCTATAGGAGATCTGCACTTACGCCCATACAAAGCCTCGTACGGAGACATATAGATACCGGAGTGGTAACTGTTATTATATGCAAACTAAATAAGAGGTAAATGTTCGTCCCAACTTCTTTTAAAATCTAACACACATGCTCGTAACATATCCTCGAGCATCTGAATTGTGTGCTCGGCTTGTCCATCAGTCTATGGATGAAAAGTTGTGCTGAGATTCACCTGACTCCCTAGACCTTTCTGACATGACCTCCAAAAATATGCTATAAACTGGGCCCCATGGTCAGATATAATAGATACTAGTACTCCGTGTATCCGCACTATCTCCTTAATATATAACATTGCATAGTCTTCTGCTGTATATGTAGATCTGATCGGTAGGAAATGAGCTAATTTCATGACCCTATCGACTATCACCCATATGGAATCAAACTTACACTTAGAACCAGGTAAACCCGTGATAAAGTCCATGTTTATCGCCTCCCATTTCGACGTCGGGATCTCTATAGTCTGCATTAGCCCTCCGGGCTTCTGGTGCTCTACCTTCACCTGCTGGCAACTAGGACACTAAGCGACAAACTCAGCAACGTTCTTCTTCAGATCGTTCCACCAGTACACATCTTTAATGTCATGGTACATCTTCATCGACCCAGGATGAATGGAGTACCACGAATAATGTGCCTCCAACATAATCCAAATGTAGCCCTGCTACATTTGGAACACACAAATGGTCCCTATATCTGAGAACCCCATCTCCCTTGAGCTCTAACAAAGACTTCGTTTGCTGCGGAACTTGCTCTCTCAATTCGACCAACTCTGGGTCCTCATACTGCCTCTCCTTTACTTCAGTTATGAGAGATGATTTTGCAGTATTTTGGAGTATAACTCCACCATCGCCAGAGTCTACTAACTGAACCCCCAAACAAGCCAATTGATAAATCTCTCTTGTTAATTGTCTTTTCTCGGCCTCTACATATGCTAGGCTACCCATAAATCGGTGACTTAGGGCATCTGCTACCACATTAGATTTGTCTGGATGGTAGAGAATGTTAACATCGTAATCTTTCAATAATTCAAGCCATGGCCTCTGTCGCAAATTCAACTTTTTTTGCTTGAAGATATATTGCAGGCTTTTATGATCTGTTAATACATCAACATGAACGCCATATAAATAATGCCGCCATATCTTAAGTGCATGGACAACTGCGGCTAACTCGAGGTCGTGGGTCGGATAATTCCGCTTGTGCTTCCTTAACTGCCTTGAAGCATACACAATTACCTTCCCATGTTGCATCAGGACACATCCTAACCCGACACCGGAGGAATCCCAATACATGGCATAACCATTTGGACCCTCTGGAAGTGTTAGAACTGGCGCTGAGGTCGACCTGTTCTAAGCTCTTGGAAACTCTGCTCGCAAGCCACTGAACACTGAAACTTAGTTGCTTTCTGTGTCAACATCGTCAATGGTGCCGAAAGGGAAGAAAAAACACTTTACGAACCTCCGGTAGTATCCTGCTAAGCCTAGAAAGCTACGAACCTCTGTCGGAGTTGTAGGTCTAGGCCAGGATTTCACAGCCTCAATCTTCTGAGTGTCTACCTTTATACCTCCATCGGATACAATGTGCCCCAACAATGCTACACATTTCAACAAGACCTCACATTAAGAAAACTTAGCATATAATTTACTATCACGGAGGGTTTGGAGTACCGCTCGCATGTGGTCTGCATGCTCATTCTCTGAACGTGAATAAACTAGAATATCATTTATAAAAACTATCACGAACATATCTAAAAATGGCCGGAATAGGCTATTCATCAAGTCCATGAATACGGCAGGAGCATTCGTCAACCCGAAGGACATGACAAGGAACTTGAAGTGTCCATATCGGGTCCTGAAGGCTGACTTGGGAATATCTTTCTCCCGAACTCTGACCTGGTGGTACCCCGACCTCAAATCTATCTTTGAAAATCATCTAGCCCCCTGCAACTGATCAAACAAGTCATCGATCCTTGGAAGTGGATATTTATTCTTAATAGTTACCTTGTTCAACTGCCTATAATTGATACACATCATTAGCGAGCCGTCTTTCTTCCGTACAAATCGTACCGGTACACCCCAAGGTGAGGTATTGGGCCTGATGATAACTTTCTCCAGCAAATCTTTTAACTGCTCCTTCAACTCCTTCAATTCAGCAAGTGCCATTCTATATGGAGGGATGGATATTGGTTGAGTTCCCGAAAGCAAATCGATGCCAAAATCAATCTCTCGCTCTGGAGAATACCTGGAAGTTCATCTGGAAATACTTTTGCGTACTCCTTGACTACTGGATAGACTGAAGTGTAGGTATCTCAGGATCTGCTTCTCTAACTCGCACAATATGATAAATGAACCTTTTGATATCATTTTCCTTGCCTTCAGATAGGAAATAAACATACCTCTGGGTGTCGCTCTATTACCTACCCATTCAAGGACTAGCGCACCAGGAAAATGAAATCTGGTTGTCTTTACTCGACAATCAACTGTGGCATAGCAAGCTACGAACCAGTCCATGCCCATGATAGCATCAAAATCCAACATCTCTAGATCCACTAGGTTGGCTGAGGTCTGATGACCACAAACTGTCACCGTACAACCTCGGTAAACACGTCTAGCAATAATCGATTCCCCGATAGTTGTAGATACCGTAAAAGGATGACTTAGTATTTCAGGCACTATACGAAACTTCCCCGCGACAAATGGGGTAGTACACGATAAAGTATATCCTGGGACTATCAAGGCATAAGCATCGTGAGAGCAAATGGTCAACATACCTATCACAACATCTGGTGAAGACTCCTGGTCCTGTCAACCCACTAAAGCATAGCTATGATTCTGGTTACTACCTGAACTGGAACCTCTACCTCTACCTCGACCTCTACTAGCTGAAGACTGAGACTCCCGCCCTGAACGATGCATGGACATAGATGATCCTGTTGCTGAATTCGCTGGTTGTGCCATACCCTTAGAATCTCTATTTGGGCAATCTTGTATCATATGCCCCGGAAGTCCACATGTATAACAAGCATCATAATCGACTCGGCATTGGCTCAAGTGTCCTCTACCCAGATGTCACACCACGGCGAAAATGACCATGTGTGCCCTGAACCTCGATGTCGCTACAAACCCGACGCCCGTGAGCTCTCACCCGGTCTTGACTGAGTTTAGCGGTCATACCTGTAACCCTTTAACTGATGTGGCGAAGGCCTAGTGGCCGTTTGAAGTACTGGGGCCTATAACTACACTAAGACCTGGCAAATCTCATCCTCCTACGCTTTATTAACTCAGCCCTCTCTATACCCTACTGCCGACGCCTACCCTTTTCTATATTCTGGGCGAATGCCTGAATCCGGGCGATATCCAACTATCTCGGTCAACTCTGGAGCTAATCCTGCTATAAACTTGTGGATCCTGTCTCGCATAGTAGCAACTATAGATGGTGCATATCTGGCCAATGAGTCAAAACAGAGACTATATTCTCAAACACACATATTGCCCTGCCTGAGGGCTAGAAACTGATCGACTCGATCCTGTCGGATCTCCCGTGGTAAGTACTGGTCAAGGAAATCATCTAAAAATTTCTCCCAAATAGCTGGAGGTGCATCACGTCCCCTGGACCTCTCCCATCCCTCGTACCAAAGGATGGCTATATCTCGGAGTCGAAAAACTACTTGCTCAATTGCCTATTTATCCGTGGCATGCATAACCCAAAATATCCTGTGAAGTTGATCTATGAAATCATATGGGTCCTCCCTCTGATCTGTTCCCGTGAACTCTGGGGGAGTTAAAGAAATAAACTCTCGGACCGTTGAACTCCCAGGCCCCTCAGAATATCATGCACTAGCGGGTGCCCTAGCCTGTTTCTGGGTAGCTACCAACTGTTTCAACAAATGCACTGCACTCCTCAAGTCCTAATCTGATGGAAGCATAGGGGAACTAGATGTGCGGTCTCCCTAGGAATCTCCTGAGGAGGTGGAAGAGCCGATAATGGCTGAGTAGGGGTCTCTCCGTGGGTCTCCGATTGGGCCCCATCTACTGGGGTACCATGCTGGTCCCCTTACCTACTGATGTATCTCTCCTCTGACTAGCCGTAGTCTTCCTAGTCACCGTCATCTGTGCATGCAAACGCCAACATATAAGTTTAACTCAAATTTCCTATAACTCAGTTCTATAGCACAATTTAGATTTGAAAGAAGGGTAACCAACTCCTAAATGCCCTGTAGTCCCTTGTTTATATAATGTGGTGCACAACACATCTATAAACAAGACCCTACTATACACGGCTTGTAGACTCCTCAGGACAGAACTGTTCTGATACCATTTTAGTCACGCCCCGAACCTGGGGGAGAGACTGGCACCCGGTGCCTCACCTATCCTTGTGTAAAAACTTGCAACTAAGGGAATCTGAACATATAATGTCATATTTTTCCATGGGCCACATTGCAAGACAATTTGCGAAACAAAATATAAAACTGAATGGAACCCATAGCTAACTATACATCAATATAAAGCTGGGCCGGCAAGGCCGTCATAACTACTACATCTAACAAACCAACAAAATATCCATACAAGGCCTACAAGCCCAACTCTCTCAATATAGTAACTGAAATTAACTGGGAGTCAAAGATGATCTGGAGATATACTTACCTGTTGATAGTGACTCACCTCTCTCTATATAGTAAATAAAATAGATGTCCGACCCTATAAGGCTCGGAACGTGTAACTGCTCCACCGTAGTAGGCTCTCTCCTAGGCGCTCAGCCATACAAGGCTCTGTATCTCAGCCATGCTGGGCTCGCTCATAGGCGCTCGACCATAGTAGGCTTGGTATATAACTTATCATCTGATCAGAGGTTGCCCAATAGGGGGTCCTGCCCACCGATTATAGCTCGATGGTAGGGAAAATACTGTAATACTGTGTATATATAGACCCTCTTCTCTCTTGATCGGAAGAAGACAATACTCAATTGAATATAAAGTCCTGATACAGGAGAATACTGTAACTTATGAGACTAGGATAGTGTATATAAATTCGGGAGTATGAACTACTCTTTATGCCTCGTTATCAAACACATGCAATTACGAGATCATGCCAAAATGAAGGAAGGGCTTAACCTTAACATACCTGGAGTAAAGAAACATCTGTATGATATTCTCGGGAAAGATTGCACCGTACTCCCTTAAAATCGCAAATATTCTGTTGCTATTACGCAGTAAGATTTCGTATGATATCATTGATGTAGCAAATCATGTTGCTATCGTCTAATCTTGTATGAATTTAGTGGCTTCTTATTGCTTGTCTTGGACATACTTTTGTATAAGTTTGCTGAAGAAAATCACGTTGCCATCTAAGCCTTGTAAAGGATTCATATAAATTCCTTCTTAGAGAAGCTTTGTATATTAGTGGGTGTGGGCCCCACTTTTGGGGATTATTTTATCCAAACATGCTCCTAACATGCCACCAATTTATAAAGACTAATGAGTCATTTGGTTGAATAGCCCATGCTGCCACATTAATGCACTTAAACTTATCCAAATTTTCACCCCTTTTCCTTAATCAGCATATTAATCCCCCACTAATCTAATAATTAATCAATTACCCACATAATTAGGAATTATCTAAATTACTTAAAATACTACTCACTTTTAACACACTCTATATACCTTATTATCATTGATGTAGCAAATCATGTTGCTATCGTCTAATCTTGTATGAATTTCGTGGCTTCTTATTGCTTGTCTTGGACATACTTTTGTATAAGTTTGCTGAAGAAAATCATGTTGCCATCTAAGCCTTGTAAAGGATTCATATGAATTCCTTCTTAGAAAAGCTTTGTATATTAGTGGGTGTGGGACCCACTTGTGGGGATTATTTTATCCAAAATTTCTCCTAACATGCCACCAATTTATAAAGACTAATGAGTCATTTGGTTGAATAGCCCATGCTGTCATATTAATGCACTTAAACTTATCCAAATTTTCACCCCTTTTTCTTAATCAACTTTCTAATCCCCCACTAATCCAATAATTTACTAATTACCCATATAATTAGGACTTATCTCAAATTACATAAAATACTACTCGCTTTTAACACACTTTATACACGTTACTATCATGGTCATGTAGTACCTTCTGTGGCACTGGTCCATAAATACCGGGTACTATAGCTCAGACCGTATTATTTTTCCAAATCGACAATCTTCAATGAAACTCATTTTCTTTGATTCGTTTACCCTTTGACCTACACGGCATTTTACTTATCGCCTATTATAAATAGCATAAATGCTTATAATCTCAAGATAATCTAATCCCCGAGTCTACATCGATTATTTGAAGACGAAACTTTAACGTACAAAAATGCGAGATGTAATATTACAGTTGGAGATTGTGGGGTTTTACGGATGCAGTGTCGTATTTGTGTGCCCAATGTGGATGGGCCTCATGAGTTTATTCATGAGGAGGCCCACAGTTCCCGGTATGCTATTCATCTGAGTGCCGCCAAGATGTATCAGGACTTGCGGCAGCATTTTTGGTGGAGGAGGATGAAGAAGGATATAGTTGCCTATGTAGCTCGATGTCTAAATTTTCAACAAGTAAAGTACGAGCATCAGAGGCGTGGTGGTTTCCTTCGGAGGCTAGAGATTCCTGAGTAGAAATGAGAGCATATCACTATGGATTTTATTGTTGGACTCCCATGAAATCAGAAGAAGTTCGACGTGGTATGGGTCATTGTGGACAAGTTGACCAAGTCGGCAGATTTCATTCCAGTGGCAGTTACCTATTCTTCAGAGCAGTTAGCTGAGATCTACATCTGCGAGATCTTCCGTCTTCATGGAATGCCCGTGTCTATCATTTCTGATCGAGGTACGCAGTTTACCTCACACTTCTGGAGGGCCATACAACGTGAGTTGGGCACACGGGTTGAGTTGAGTACAACATTTCACCCCCAAACGGACAGACAGTCCGAGCGCACTATTCAGATATTGGAGGATATGCTTCGCACTTTCCTTATGGATTTTAGGGGTCCTTGGGATCAGTTCTTTCCGCTTGCGGAGTTTTCCTACAACAACAGGAACCGGTCGAGCATTAAGATGGCTCCCTCTGAGGCATTATACGGGAGGCGGTGTCGTTTGCTAGTTGGATGATTCGAGCCGAGGAGGCTCGGTTGTTGGGTACAGATTTGATTCAGGATGCCTTGGATAAGATTATTCAGGATCAACTTCACACTGCCCCGTCTAGGCAGAAGAGTTATGCTGATCATAGTGTTCATGATGTTGCATTCATGGTTGGAGAGAGGATGTTGTTGATACCCAAATTTCCCCTCATATTTTCTAAAAATGCATATATACATTCAAAATGACATATTTGCATCATCATTTAGTTTACAAACCTATACAAGCATTTTCTATAATTTTTCATCATTTTTAAAGCTCTAAATCAATTTCTTTCTACATTTTTATTATATAAATATCTAATAATTATCCTTTAAATTATTTTGTGATGACTTAATCATCCAAACTTATTATTTACACCAATATGTATGTTTTATAATATTTTACTTCATTTTTCTATAATTGCATTTGCATTTTTAAGCTAATTACATATTTTTGTAATAATAGCCTATATTCATGTACAATTACATTATTTGTACCAAAATAGCTTTTAATATTTTTATAATGTTAAGTTATTATTTTCAATTATTTTACTGCACAAATAATATTTTTTGTTATTTATTAATTACTTTTATAAATTAGTTTTGATAAATTTGGGTATTTAAACAATAACCCAATTTTTAAACCAATTTCGTACCAAATGAATGGCCCAAACACTCAAATACCCAGCCCAATTACCCCAGCCCAAAGCCAAACGACCCATGTCTAATACTCGGTCGCGACCCGCTTTTAAACGACCCGCCCGTCTAATTTTTGATCTCAGCTGTTGATCTCTCAAGATCAACGACCATCGTCCACTCCCCCCTCTTAAATTACCCTAACCTAGAACCCTACCCATTTCCCCTTAATACGTCGCCCCTAAATGCTCAACTCTCCTATTCTCTCTTCTGGAGAACCGTAGCCCCCCCCCAATCGCCTCTCCTAGTCCTACTAGTAATGGGATTCGACTACCATTCTCTTGCCATATTCGAATCATTTTGGTACTAGTTATCCATTTCTGGTGTTACCTAGGTGCTTGCCTAAACATGGCAAGTAATATCTTCCGAAATTAGAACCAAAGTGGGTCGAATCTTTGATTTTGAGCACTATTTCATCTACATACATTCAATACTATACTGTGTGAGTTCGAGTTTGTTTGGATTCTGCTGATTTACACTTTCCCTAAAAAAAACTAGGGTTTACACATTTTCTCTCTTAAATTGATTTCAAATCGATTTGCATGTTTCTTTTCCTTGTTTGTTGCTTAAATTATTTTGTTTCCTTATATGTTTGCTCGATATTGACTGCTATATAAACCCATCCCCCATTCCCTTTTGGACAAAGATGGAATCAAAAGATGTCCACTAAAAAGCTAAAGATCTTAACTTTCTTGTTCGCTTATTCTCTTGTTCTACTCTGGCTCTTGGCCTAAAGCCAAGGCCACCTTAATTCCTATTTCTCTCGACCTTCCTTGGGTGTGAGAATTGCCCTGGGTTCCTTGAAGCCCTTGGGAACTTGACGCATCAAAAGTCCTGGGTTATACTGCTTTGTTGACGTTCAAAGTGATTCTGTTCTTTTCTTGTTTGTCTATTTGTCAATCAGTAACTGGTGAGTTCTTTAGCCTTTGCAATATTCATTCTCTTATATAAATGATTAGCATATTTATGCCTATGAAATTGCATAACCTAATGTGTTTTTAGACTATCTCTATGTGTAACTATGCTTATGATATGAACCTCTCTAGCATTTGCTCATGCCTAAATTGTCAGTTCTAAAATGTATTTGTGTTTAACTTGGGCAATTTATAATGTTTAAAGTTCGTTTAGCTTAATGTATTGGTACTTTGAGTGTTTACATTGGTTATATGACATCAGTTAGTTTTCTGCCTTGTCCTGGATTTCTATAGTGATTAATTTGCTTCTGTAATATGCCCTAATCCATGCTAAGACCCTCATTCTAGCTTTGATTTGCTCCTATGATAATTTTATTCACTTAGTATGTCCTTACCCTGCCTAACTCTGTACTCCCTAGCAACTAGTTGGAACCTTTTAGAATAGCTTCTTAACTTGTGTTCCCTATAACATTTGATTCGGTTTGCCTTATTGGTGTGAGTTGCACTGTTCAACCCCTGGTGCTTAGCATAATTTGACCCTTAGGCTTGAGCCTGTTAAGTTAATGTTCTGTTGTTTGTCCTATTTGGCATAATGCCTTGCTTATTAATTTTGTAATCCCGGAAGCCATAATCCCCCTTGTTTTCTTACAAATGTTCCTTGCCTTAATGTGCTAAGTGTGGACTTATGATATCAATCGGTGTGTTGAGTTTGTTTACCCTCTGTGTTGATATGTTCATTGTGTGATCACTCTTGCAATGCATGTTCCTAAAATGCAAATGCATTTCTTCAAACTCTTCTATTTGACTACTACTTTTATTCTCATTGGTTGTTTACCCTATTCTAAACCTATAATTCTTGGCCTATCGAAAGCCAAGGCCGCTAAAGCTTTATCTATTAACCTCCTTAGTGTGAGCACTGCTCGGGGTCCATTTTGAGACCATTCTAAACTCTGACACACTAGGGCCTCAGGTTTTTTGGCCATTTTCCTTACTACTCAGTTCTGTCCTTCTTTCTGCCTGTTGAATGTGCAAATTGACTTGTGTAAGTGATTGTTTCCTGGATCGTTTGATCAAACCATGGCTGTTGGGTTATGTTGTGATCTGTGTGGAGAAAGAGCTTTGTTGAAGGCTTGTTAGCGCTGGGTATCTTTCGAGCCTAACTTGGGCCTACTGTTATTGCTTGTACTACTTTGTAATTTATTCATTATTGGGCCTGTAATAATTCTGTAATAACAATTAGGCATGTAATAATTATGTAATAACAATAGGCATCTCTTAATATTTGCATGAAAAGGGTAGAAAGCATGTTTATAGAATTTGTGTGATCTAGTTGCTATCCGACTTGTTATATGTGAATCTCTCTGGGCACTATTAGAAATCATGTCATTAGGGGATCACACACTCACATAATTAGTATGTTGTCAATGCATGAGTATTCTATCTATTCTTGTGTCTTCTGTTATGGGTTGCTAGACAACATGCCTATAGGAAATAATTGCTAATTACTGCTCCTTAATCTTCTCAATAGATATCATGCCCATATGATTTTAACTAATTAATTCGTTATTGCAATCTCATCGTCCATCTAGAAAGCATGCCTATAGGAGCTAATTGTGTGAGAATCAGTTCCAATCACAAATCTTTAGAAATCATGCATATAGGACATCACTACTTGCTTTTCAAACGTTGTTTTATAGTTTATCCACGCGATTATTAGGAAGCATAATAATTTTGAGCATTTCCAATAAGTTTTGTTGTTGCTTATTGTATAAATCACCTAGAAATCATGCCTATAGATGTGTCAACTGATAATACGTAACAAGCCACTTAGCAGCATCTGGCATTTACCAATTGGTAATTTGGAAATCATTAGGTATACAAATGGCTTGCGCATCTGAATCGGATCATCTAGAAACTATGCCCATAAAGTGTAACAATTCCAATCCCTTCAATTCTGAAAACTGCCTAATATGTAAAATATGTTTGCGTGCATTTGTTTGCCTAATTGCGGAGGCTAATGTGAGCCTTTAATTTGATCTAATTGCAGTCCTATTTTTTTTTGAATTGTTGCCTACTTTTAACATTTTTGAGCAGCCTAAGTCAAGTCTAAAACCAACCAAAAATAGAGGTCCAAATGCCTCCTGGACCATAGGCATATGACGGGTAGTGCACGCATAAGGCACGATTTAGAATCAATTAGTGCGTTTTAGGTAATAACTTAAAGATAGTAATCGGGTAGCAGGAGATGATAGTCTGTGCCCGCTGAATAATACGAGTAACACCCCATCTTGAGGGAATTACCAAGTATTATTTATGTTGCACGGGGTGATCGTTTAAGCTAAAAGATATAAGACCCCCCATCTTATCTTTGAATCGAGTTTTTGTATTTATTCAAAGTCTTTGATAATCAAACTTCCCAAACTTTTTGTTTTCTCTGTCTTTGTTTCTCAGACTAATTCATATAATTCAAGTTTGGTCGGAATCCATAGTTGTGGACCTTGAAGAGTGCCTAATACCTTCTCTTCGAGGTAATTTTGAGCCCTTACCCAATCTTTTGTGATGCAAACTGCTCAAACCCGATTCATATGCACATATGTGCCCTAACGCACCTTAAAAACCATTAGGTGGCGACTATCTTCTTTTAATACCTTCTTTAAAAGAGTTGTCACATGTCGAGGCCCGATTTTGCGAGAAAACGGGGCACGACAGGTATTGCTCTAGGTTTCACCCCTGAAGGGTGTAATGAGGTCTGGAAAGAAGGGCAAGTTGAGCCCTAGATATATCAGACCCTTTGAGATTCTTGAGAGAGTGGGTGAGGTGGCCTACAGGCTCGCATTACCACCTAGTTTATCAGTTGTCCATCCGGTATTCCATGTGTCCATGCTCCAAAAGTATCACGATGATTCATCCCATGTGTTAGATTTTAGCTCAGTCCAATTGGAAAAGGATTTGACTTATGAGGAGGTGTCAGTGGCTATTCTAGCCCAGTAGGTCCGGCAGTTGAGGTCTATGAGTTATCCTTCAGCTCGAGTGTAGTGGAGAGGTCAGCTGATCGAGGTAGCCATGTGGGTGTCCGAGTTGGACATGCGGAGTAGATATCCACACAATTTTATCAGTCAAGGTACCTTTTTATGTCCGTTCGAGGATGAACGTTTGTTTTAGAGGTTGAGAATGTGATGACCCGATAGGTCAGTTTATATTTTTACCCTTCATTTCAGTGTTGCGAGACCTCAAATAGCTTTGTTTGGCCTTCCTCAATTTGCATGCACAATCTGTGTCCTTTTTCTGAAAGTTTTTATGAGAACATTGATGAAAATATGAAATCGTGCCTTAAAACCCATTTGATTGACTATGGTCAACATTTTGTGTAAACAGACCCGGATCGGTGTTTTGACGACCCGGATAGATCCGTATCGTGATTTGAGACTTGGGCGTATTCTCGGATATGATCTTGAATATCACTTTTGATCTTTTTTATTTTTTTTATTTTTTACTTCCTGTCAGTTAGCCATGGTAGGTTCCACTTTCTTATGGGGTACATACAACGTTGTTGTGAGATTGTTGTTATAAGATCACTTCCTCTTTAGGTCACTGAGCTTAGGTCGAAGCCTTCTTCCTTACTTCCTCGGCTAGTCTTTTATTGTAGTGCTTAGGGAGGACCCTCTGATTCTTGCAAAGATGCAAGCTTATTATATCGTATACTCGGCGGAATTTTTGATGTCCTTCCTCGCCTATAATTATCCGTAGTTACTTACCTCCACTCCCTTGTACTTGTAGGGTTGCTTCTGAGCTGATATTTTGATTATCTTCACAGTGGCACTTTGTTTTATATCCGTAACACTCATACGGTACCTTTAACTACCCCAACTCCTATCTTAGTATTTCTCAAGGTTACGATATCATATCTGCGAGACTAAATTCCCCATGTTGGGGTTTACTATGTTTATCTTGCACGATATGTTGATTTTTCTATATCTTCATGTCTAACCTTAACTAGGCTCTTCCAAAATCAACTACCAACTACTCATTGGCCCATTTTCATATCAATATTCCGCGTAATCTTTCTTGGGTTATTTCTTTTGTCTTAACTTACGTCTCGCACTAGCTCCTTATTTATCAATAACATCTTGGGCAGAAACCCTTACTTCCTCTCCTTGACATCGTGCTTGCGTAATGTTCTGGAACCGTAGCATATCTGTAGGATTTGGGTAAGTGCAAGCTAATTCCTTTTCCATTTTGTTTTCGCATTCTTCCTTTACCGTTCCATAATTACTAAAACAATTTAATTCTGACTTCATGCCACATCACTCCATATTCCCCCCTTTAGGGGAGTACTAAGAGTTGGAGCTACGACGATCTACCTATAGATGTTTTATCCCTTCATCTTTGGAATTTTCCACATCATCGATGATCCTTACTCGCCTCGCGGTAATCCTTCAGTACCAAGGATAACGAAATTCCTCACTCGCGAGGGTGACACTTAGTGTAACTGGCAATACAGTCCCTAATTCATGTTTAGTTTATCTTTTTCACCAGCCCATACTAATTTCTATTGTTTTGGAGTCTAACTTTTCCTTCCAGTAGTCGCGTTGGAGTTACGAACCTATTTCTTGAAATGAAGATGTGACTTTATGACCTATATTCTTTTGTGGCCTCAAGGCCTGTCACCTCTCGTCTTTTCCTTCAATTGACTATAGATTCTGTAATGCTGTCATCTTTTTGATCCACCGTTGTCATCCATGTATCATATCTTACTCATAATGCTTCATTAACTCTTTTCTTGTTTCCCTCTAACATTTATGTCTATCACTTTATTCTTAAAATTCGAACAAGACATTCTTATGCTTTTAGGTCCCCTTGCTCCATCTAGTGGCTCTTGGGGTTGCTTAACGTTCTCGCTCTACTAGGGACGCGAACCACACTAAGGTAATATTTATCCCTTTCAGGCTTTTCGTGCCTATCTTCTGAATTTTCTTAATCATGCTAGTATTCATATCTAATTATAATGTTCTAGAGTGCAGCATCTGGGGGTTTCATAAGGAGGTCTATTAACACCTTTTTATTATCCTTCGAAAATGTCAACTAACTTAAACAATTCATCCAACATTTTGGGTTACTCTAACCCTAGCCGGATCCTGATATCTTGTCCTTCTCTTAAACTATATTTGTTTGCTCTCATAGGGCATGACTGAGATAGGTGGATAAATATTCATGCCTTAGGGATTCTTATCAAGAAGCTTACACATTTTAGTAGACACATGATCCGCTGAAGAGCTCGTATTGACTCATCATAAGCATCATTCAGAATCGAGTTCCTCTAGCTCAACCTTTCCATAGCCACATGCAAGCTTTTACCAATTATCTTTCTGGATGTGGGCATTGTCGTATTATGAAAAAGCCAGAGTTTAGGAAATTGAGTTCTTACAACTGAGATCTACCACACGATCTAGAATGAGAAGAAAGAGTGACAGTCCTAAATGCCCTGTATCCCCCTACTTATAAGTGTGGTGCACGACACACCCATAAACAAGACTCTACTAGACACGGCTTGTAGACTCCCTAGGAGAGAAACTGCTCTAATACCACTTTTGTCATGCCCCGAATCTGGGGGCGAGACCGGCACTCGGTGCCTCACCTATCCTCGCGTACCAACTTGCGACTAAGGGACTCTGAACATATAAAGTCATACTTTGGCCATGGGACACATTGCAAGACAATTGCGAATACTGACTAAATATCAATAAAAAGCTAGGCCGACAAGGCCATCATAACTACTACAGCTGACAATCCAACAAAATGTACATAAAAGGCCTACAAGCCCAACACACTGCATTAACTGACAGGATATATCTACAAGCCTCTACTGATGGATATACTGTGATCGGAACAAGGATCTGACCTACTCATAACATATATATATATATATATATATACAAAGATGTATGTAAAGCTCTTGCCCCGGCAACTCCGAAAGGTATAGAGCTTACCGATCAAGCTGAACTTGGGCAATACCTAATAAGGAGGTCTACCCGTGTGTCTGTCTAAACTTGCATGCATGAAATGCAGCGCCCCCAAAAAAGGGACGTCAGTACGAAATAATGTACCGAGTATGTAAGGCACTATACTGAAAGCTGAAATTGAACCGATAATATAATAACTGAAAGCAACTGGAAGTCAACGATAGTCTAAAGATATGCTTACCTGCTGATATTGACTCAACTCTCTCAATATTGTAAGTAAAATAGTTGTATGACCGTATAAGGCTAGGTATATACATATATAACTGCTCTGCCGTAGTAGGCTCGCTCATAGGCGCTCGGCCATACTAGGCTTTGTATCTCGGCTGTTTGGCCTCGCTCGTAGGTGCTCGGCCACAGTAGGCTCGGTATATAACGTACCATCTGATCAGAGGTTACCCAAAAGGGGTCTGCCCATCGTTTATAGCTCGATGGTAATGAAAATACTGTAATACTGTATATATAGACTTTCTGCTCTCTTGACTGGAAAAAGGAAATACTTAATTGAATATGAAGTCCCGATAAGGAGAATATTGTAATTTACAAGACTAGGAAAATATAAGTAAATTCCGGGACATGAATTTTACTTTATGCCTCGTTATAAAACTAGTGTAATTACGAGATCATGCCAAAATGAAGAAAGGGCTTAGCCTTAACATACCTGGAGTAGGGAAAATTCCGTATGATATTCTTGGAAAAGGTTGCACTGTGCTTCCTTAGAATTGCATCTTTCACATAATCGGATCTTGTATGAATTTTCTGAAGCAATTTCACGTTTCCCTCTCTTGCGTTCTTGGTCACTACTGGATTCGGTCTTGATTACAAGATATCATATTTTGGCTTGGAAGAATCATTAATCCTGGAGTGATTTTTGATGCATAACTCACGCATCCAACTCTCAAGATTGGAAAATATACTTATTCCCAATAGTTGGTCCAGCAAAATGAGTCCAATATTCAAGTTTGGTTCATTTTAAGCCACCACCTACTTAATCACTTGATTAAATGGCAATTTGTTGCCAAGATTTTGACATCCCACGTGGAAGTGTTGTCCCCCTAATATTTATCCAAATCTTTCTTAGAATTAGCATATCACGTTGGGCCTTGTAGTATTCCAGAGAATCTTCATGTTGGACATTATCACTTCTCTTTTAATGAAGTAGGAATACTGTTTTGCTTAGTCTTCGAAAAGTCATATACCTTACTAATAGATAGACCAAGCATTCTTACGTGTAACCAATATATCCCTTTTATCTTATGACTCATTTTGTGTATTTTGCCACCTTTTCACTCAAATGCAAGAGTCATCATATGTATCTCCATGTGGCTGCCACATTTTGGATTATTAATCTTATCCAAAGACTTTAATTAATCCACCACTAATTATTAATTAACTAGGTAATGTCCCATTATCCAATAATTAACCAATTACCCACATAATTAATAATTATTTCCACTTACTTAAAATGCTACTCACTTTTCACATACCTTATACACCGTACTATCATGGCCATGTGGTACCTTATATGACACTAGTTCATAAATATCGAGTATTTTAGCTCGGGGCGTATTTTATCTCAACATGTCAAACTTGGACGAAAATTCATTTTCTTTGACTTGCTTCTCCTCTCACCTTCACGAATTTACTCATCACTTGTTTGAAATAGCATAATGCTTATAATTTCAAAATAATCCCATTTTCAAACTTACGTTGATTAACTTACGTAATCTAGGCTGGGGAGTCTTTCCTTCATTGGGAACACAATGGCGGGTACACGAACGCGATGGCTGGTATGCGAACGCGAAGCTTTGGGGGGGTTGCCCTACGCTAACACAGACATCCTCTCGCGAACGCATAATGTTGAGGGACCTGGAAAGGGGGATCTGGGGTTTTCTCTACGCTAACGCGAACCCTGGCTCGCGAACGCGAAGGCTTGGGGGGAGAAGCATTCGCGAACGTGTGAGGAACCTCGCGAATGCGTAGGCCATTCTGGCTGATGTGCTTCGTGAAAGCATCAGGCCCTTAGCGAACGCGAAGAAGGCCTGATGCCCAGTATATTAAATGTCCCAAAGATTGGATTTCACCTTTGTTTAACCATCTTTTCATCAGAGCTCGGCCTAGAGGTGATTTGAAAGAGAAATTTTATCACCCTTTCATAGGTTAGTGTACTTTAATTTGTTTTCTTCCATTTCCATCAACACCCATTAATTTCTAACCTTAATCTATGTTCTTTCATGGTAGAAAATTAGGGATTTGGGAAAAATTGGGGGGTTTTGTAAATTTAGAATTTAGACCTCAAATTCAGATCGGATTTCGAAACTAATTACATAATTGGCTCGGGGGAGAATGGGTTTAGGTCCGAATCTCGGGTTTTTACCATGCGGGCGTAGTGTTGACTTTTGTTGTCTTTTTTGTAAAAGTGTAAAGATGTTAACTTTATGTATTATAATTGACTTCCCTATCATTATTTGATGTTATTGAGTCGATTTTAGTAAGATTCGATTGGTTTGGAGTCGGATTTTAGAGGAAAGGCTCCGGTCGAGCTTTGATTTGCTTGCGGAGCGAAGTAAATGTTGGGTCTAACCTTGATTTAAGGGAATATGAACCCTTGAGCTATGTCTTATGTGAATTACATGTGCAGCTGTGTATATGCGAGGTGACAGATGTATATACGCCATCAAAGTAATTGTTTCCATGCTTTCCCGTATTTCATTAATTATTTTATTCCATGTCGTAATTGTTACGTGATTTAATTGCCTCCTATGCCTTAACTTGCTATCTGTCATTTATTATTCTCGTATTAAAATGTTAGATTCTTCCATGTTTCCATGATTAATTGCTACTTGCGTTAATTGTCTTACTTGTACACTTCTAAATTCGGAAGCTTTAAGTTGGAACAGTTAACTGAGGTTGACTTTTGAGTAAACAGCCTAGGAATTGGAATTTTAAGGTTCCAATAGATTTGTATGATGATTTCGAACTTAGACATGTGTTCGGGTTGAGTATCGGGTGGCCCGGGAGCGTTTCAGTGCTTGTTATGGAAAGTTGGCATTTTAAAAGTTTAAGAATTCCTTAAGTTTGGTTTGTAGTGGACTTTTGTGTTATCGATGTCCATTTGGGGTTCCAAGGATTGGAATAGGCTCGTATCGTGATTTGTGACTTGTGCGTAAAGATTGGCGTCATTCCGTAATGTTTATGTATAATTTGGACGTGTTCGCCGAAGTTTGGAAGTTTGAAATTTTAAAGAAGGGTTTGATCGTTGATTCGTTGTTTGGATGCTATTTGGTGTGATTTGAGGCCTTGAGCAAGTCTGTATTGTGTTTTGGGATGTGTTGGTACGTTTGGATGAGGTCTGGTAGCGCAGGTGCAAGGAAAATTCTGCACCTGCGAAGTCGCATATGCGGAGAAGAGATCGTAGAAGCGGAATTTGGCCAAGAGGCCTGGAGCCACAGAAGCGGACTTTGGTCACGCAAGTGCATGAGTGCAGAAGCGCTTGTTGGCCATATAAGCAGAAGCGTAGATGCGCTATTTAGGGCGCATAAGCGAAGGCTGCTAGCTTGCGCTGGAACCGCACCTGCGATAAATTTTCTGCATGTGTGGAGCCGCCGAAGCGGCTAGTTGACCGCAGATGCGAAAATCAACTGGGAAGTGGGGTGCTTTTAATCCGAGATTTAGCCTATTTCTCCCACATTTTCATTTGGTTTGGGAAATTTTTGGAGCTCTTCAAGAAGGGATTCTCATCATCAACTACAAGGTAAGTACTTCCCATGTATTGTAAGTTGATTTCAAGGATTTCATAAGGATTTAACATGGAGATTTGTAGAAAAACTGTGGGATTTTGAAGAAAAAACTAGAATTGATAATTTTTGGATTTTTACCACGATTGCGGAAGAGGAATTAGGAATAATTATATATTTGAGTTCGTAATGTTGTGGGTATTGTTTATCTTTGAAAATTTTAAGAATCCTGGCACGTGGGCCTGAGGGTTGAATTTGTTAATTTTTCAAGCGAAGTTGGGAATTGTTATAAATTTATTAATTATGAGTATTAGAGTGTATTTTTACTTGTTTGCACATTGTTTGAAAGTTTTGAATCGTTTGGCTTTGAATTGAAGAGTTAGAGAGGCATTGGAGCCGGTTATGGAACTTCAGAGTGAGGTAAGTCTCATGTATAACCTTATGAGGGGAAACTACCCCTAGGTGACGTAATTGTTATGTGCTACTAGTTGTGGGTGCTACGTACACACGAGGTGACGAGAGTTCGTACGTAGCTAAAGCATGTTTATGTCCGGGTAGACTTAAGACTTTATTATATAATATTTGAACTATTAGAACTCATTCTACTGGCTTAATTAATTGAAATTATAATTGAAAATGATTTAGAAATACATATATATATTGGGCCGAGCCTTATCACCTTGATCTGTTGGCAAGCTAACTGAGAAACGATAAAGGTTATATTCACTTTATGCTCATGTACTGTATTGTAAGCACGTAACTCAAAATTTGATAAGTTCCTTCCTTTCTTATGGTTCGTGTCGGCCGACCCTTGGCAGTGTACATATTATTCTGGATCGGGCCGTACGATCGCGGCATAATCGTGCGTTATATCGCTAATAGTCCGAATATTTATGAGATTATCCTTCCACTGATGCCCGCCATTTATTTGGTATTTCCTTATCCGTTTGATACTGGCGCTTGATACATCCAAGATGTCGAGATAGAATACGATACTGAGAAATCTATATCTTTAAAAGAAATTTTTGGAAGATTATGTAACTTACAGCTTTACCCCATTATTATTGTTGTGCTTCATATTTGCTTATGATTCATCATATTGCTTTATTGGACCTCTAGTAAGTGTCGATGTCTTGTCACTACTTCTCCGGGGTTAGTCTAGATACTTACTAGGTACGCGATGATTTAGGTACTCTTGCAGCACTTCTGCACTACATGTGCAGGATCCGACAGGTTCATTTGGTGGTCATCTTGGCGCGTAGGCACAACTGCTGAGGAGACTTTATAGTGAGTTACATTCTAGGCTATGTATCGTACCCAACAAAGTCTCCATCGTATTATTAACTTTATCCTGTCTAATGTACATTCTAATAATAATAACTAAAATTAAAAAAAAATGACTTTAGCAATGTTGGGAGATATTAAGGCAATTAGAGAGAGAAACTCTGTCAATGGCCACGCCGACCACTAGCCAGCCTCTAATGGCGGTTGGCCAGTCATCAAACAAGCCTAAACAGATTCCCCAAACATCTAACAACCCTACTTCGATCCCAAACTAAGCAAAACTCCTACAACCCCAAACATTAAATGCCCACATGCACGTAAACACTATTAACCTGAAGCCCGTCGAATATCTTCATAGAGAACCAATGGTGAGATGGAAGAAAACAAATGTTAAATAATCAATATTATAGCAAGGATTACATCTCGCAATTCTGGGCAAGGTTTCCTAATGAAGGTTATAACAATTAATATTATAACAATCAATATACACGAGTTGAGGAAGGTTATCCCAATCCAATGCGAATTAAAAGGCCCATGTTCAATATGTTTGATTGAGGATACACATGTTCTGATCAAGTTGTCTCTAATGAAGTATTATATTCACTTATTGTTCAATCCAGCTTTTTATTTGAAGGATCAAGGTGATCTTTGGCGGTTGAGATGCGCTAAATGGAGCCCATGATGGAAACATGACGAGGAAACTCCTATAGCAATCGCTTGGACATCATTTCTGGATCTTCCTCCTAACATTTTTGGTAAGGACTTTGTGTTTTCATTAGCTAATCCAGTTGGTAGACCTCTTCATGTTGATTTGGCCACTAAAAATGGCACAAGACCTAGTTGTGCTAAGGTCAAAGTCGGGGTAAGGATTAAGATCTTTGAGGAGGTGGATGTAACTGGCCGTGAGGAATCAAGATGGGTTAAAACCAAGTACGACTACATGCCTAAATACTGTAAAGCTTGCAAGAAAAAAGGCCATAATGAGAGTAAATGTTGGACCATTCATCCAGAGCTACATAAAACATTTAATGAAGAAGGTGATGATCAAGGTAAGGAGAAGAATGTTATTGTACAAAGTTATGTTATTGGAACTGTTGCAACTTCTACAGAGGTCCTAACAAGTGGAAACGTACTAGGAAAACCAGTGCCAAATGGTAAGAGGAACGAATGGATGCAAAGGAGAAAGAACAAGTACCAAAGGGACAATAGAGGATACATAATTAATGAGGCTGGGAGAGGTGATGCTACGACTACACAAGAGAAAAAGGAGATGAAAGTTAAGGAAGCAACTGGTAAAGTTGATGGTGTTGGAAAGAAAAATCTAATGTACCATTGCAAACTAGTAACAAGTTTGCCTTGTTAGAAGAAGGTGAGATCGAAGTACAAAAACAAGGAAAGAAGGAAGCTATGAAAAGGTGCTAAACAAGGAGCAAAATGAGGCAAAAAAGACTAGTCACACATTGTGCAAACAAGTATGCAAACATATGCAAACCATGATCTTATTAACAACATGGGTCAAAGGGAGCTTGGAATGATTGCCAAAACCCATGATCCAAACCTGTTAGCTCTCCAAGTGGTAGATGATCACAAAGGAGATCAAGAAGAATTGGGGGAAGATATTGAAGAAGAATCAACATATGCAAACATCCAACAACTAGCTAGAACTGGAGACATCTCACCTAGAAGTGTGGTGTAACGACCCGACCGGTCGTTTTGAGCATTTGCACTTCGCTCGGTTATTTGAGGGCATGAGTAGCTCTGTATGATGTATTACGACTTGTCTGTATCAGCGGTTTTGGTTTTTCAGGTAATTCAGAATTGATTTGGAAGAATGAATTTCATAATTAAAGCTTTAAAGTTGGAAGAGTTGACCAAGTTTGACTTTTTTAGTGTTTGACCTCGGATTGGAGATTTGATGGTTTCGTTATGTCCGGATGGTGATTTTTGACTAGGGCATATGCCCGGATTTGCATTTGAATATTTCTAGAAAGTTTCAGCGCTAATTGGCGAAAGTTAGAAATTTGAAGGTTTGGAAAGTTCATAAGTTTGACCGAGAGTTGACATTTATGATATCATATTCGGATTGTGATTCCAGGAATTGGAATAGCTTTGTTATGTCATTTGGATTTGAGGTGAAATTCGTCGTTTGGATGTTGTTATGCATGATTTGAGGCCTTGAGTAGGTCCGTGTTATGTTATGAGACTTGTTGTATGTTTAGACGGGGTCCCGATGGGGTCAGGTGAGTTTCGGATAGGTTTGGGTTGTGTTGTGCTCGTTTTTTTTATGTTTCGACGTCGTTTCTTCAAGCATAAATGGTACCACATTAAGCAAATGAGCTGCAATTTCTGTTTTGATTGAAACATTAAATCTGTATCATAATTACGGAGCCATAGCAAAATGAATCGTCAAATTTGGACATCATATGAGGACTTTATGGTTATTTTACTAAGAATTGGGTTGTCAGATTTTTCAGATTAATTACGAAATTGTCACCTACTTCATATTTAAAAATTTGCACTATTTTCAAATATTGAAACCAACACATCTCCTTAAATATAAGGTCAAATGGAGTGATTCAAAAGCCTAACTTCACTGACAGTTCACACAGAATCCATTGAAGGCATCAAAAGCGAGTTTTGGGATAGTATGGCACACAAAACGAGGTAGGAAAGCTGGGCAAAAATATTTAATATCGAGGGTTTGTTCATTTGGTCATATTTTGAGTTGGGAGCTCGGAGTTTGGCAATATTTGAGGCAATTTTCACCATATGGATTAGGGTAATTTTTCTCTACTGGGTTTTTGTTGTATTTCATGAATCTATCTTTGTTTTTGGTAATTAGATTATGAATTTTAAAGAGAAAATTGGGGGTTATTGTCCAAAGTTTCATAGAATGAATTTCGATACCAAATTGGATTTGAGTGAAACTAGTATGGTGGGACTCGTAATAGAATGGGTTGTCGGATTTTGTGAGTTTCGTCTGATTCCAAGGTGCGAACCTGAGTTTAACGTTTTGGTTGACTTTGGGGTTTTGATTAAAGATTCGACCTTTATCATATGTAATTGTTTCCTTAGGCATTATTTGATATTCTTGAGTTGCTTTTGTCTAGTTTCTAACCGTTTGGAGGTCGGCACGTGCGGGATGGCATTTTTGGAGTATCATTTGGCTTTCTCGATATTGGATTTGGCTTGTTCGAGGTAAGTAACACTTCTAAACTTGGTGCTGAGGGTATGAACCCTGAATATACGCGTTATGTGTTTAGTGTTGAGGTGACGCACATGCTAGGTGACTCCGTTATTTTTGTGGTACTATGTAGTTACCTGATCTTATCTGTAACCATGAAATCTCTACGCACTAGAGCCATTGAGCTGTGATCCATGTTAGAAACCATGTCTAGGCTACATGCTTATTCTGTTGGAACTCATTGAGGTCATTTCTACTGTTGAGTTATTTTCTTACATTGCAATTACATACTCAGTCATACGTATTCATATGCATATCATACCGTTGTCTTTTTTACCATTTATTGATACATCACATCATTATTTTTGGGCTTATTTTCATGACATTGTAAGCCCGAGAAACTGGAGAGATTGATGCCTGAGCGAGGCCGCGGGCCTGATTGTGAGGATATTTATGGGATCAGGCTTCACACCGCAACAAGTATTATTGATTTATGATGGGAGCGGGTTGCACGTCATAGCAGATGTTATTGATTTACGCCATGATTGTCTTATTATAGCGCTTGGGATGAAGGAGCCCCTCCAGAGTCTGTACACACCCCCAGTGAGTGCAGGTACCTACTGAGTGCGAGTGCGAGTGCCAAGTGATTGTGAGGATATGAGTGATTGGGAGGACGGAGTGCATTGATTCACAGAAAGTATGCATATGGCTTCATCACTACACTGTATTACAATTGGCATGCATACATTTACATGTAGGCATAGAGATGTACTTTCCTCATGCCATTTGATAATGAAACTGTAACGACCCGGCCAGTTGTTTTGAGAATTGAAGTCTCGTTCGGCGGCATGAGGCCCTAAGAAGCTTCGTATTATGTGTATTGACTTGCGTGCGTGATTGAATTCAGTTGCCGGATGATTCAGAGTGATTTGGGACACTTGATTCCTAAAACGGAAGCTTAAGTCTTAAGATTTTGACCGTAGTCAGAACTGTGTGAAGACGACTCTGGAATGGAATTCCATTGGTTGTGTTAGCTCCGTTGGGTATTTTGGACTTAGGGGCGTGTCCGGATTGTGTTTTGGAGGTCTGTAGCTTATTTAGGCTTGAAATGGCAAAAGTCAAATTTTTGGAGATTTTGACCGGAAGTGGACATTTTGATATCGGGTTAAGAATGTGATTCTGAAAGTTGGAACAACTCCGGTATGTTATTTAGGACTTGCCTGCAAACTTTGACGTCATTCCGGGTTGGTTTGATTGGTTTCGTCACGAGTTTCGAAGTTGGAAGTTTTAGAAGTTCATAAGTTCGATTCTTGGTGTAATTCGTAGTTTTGACATTGTTTGAAATGATTTGAGACCCTCGAGCTAGTCTGTGTTAGGTTATGGAACTTATTTGTGTGTTTAGATGGGGTCTCGGGGGCCTCGGGTGTGTTTCGGATGAGCTACGGGTCATTTCCTTCTATTTTTGAACTGATGTTTTCTGTCATCTGGTTTCCTTAATTGCGTTTACCTCCCTTCATTCGCGTTCGCGAAGAGTAATTTTGGAGGAGGAATTTATTGTTCTTCTCGGTCGCATGATCACATTCGCGATCGCGAAAGTCTGCTTTCTCCTTCTTCGCATTCGCGTCCACTCCATCGCGTTCGCGTAGTAGAAACTAGGAGCTGGGAGTTGGTGACCATTTCCTCTATGCGTTCGCAGTGTTCTATCTGCAAATGCGTAGCTTTCCCTTCCTTCGCGTTCACGTAGCCCAGTTCTTGGGCAATTATTTTCCTTCTTCACGATCACACACACTTGTTCGCGATCGCACAACACCAATTCCGGGCAGTAGCCATTTCCTCTTCGCGATAGCAGATCCTATTCCGCGATCGTGATGCATAAACACCTGGGCAGAATATAAGTTCTCTCTTCCAAGGGTTAGCCATTTTTAACAATCTTGGAGTTCTAGAGCTCGGTTTTGAGCGATTCTTTGTGTGTTTTTCATGCGAATCGATTGGATAAGTGTTCTTCACCTAGAATTTATTATATTCCATGCTTTTATCTTTATTTTTATCATTTAATCTGTGTTTTGAGTTGGGGAAAATGGGGTTTTTGAAGAAAACTTTCAAAATAACAAATCATGATTTGAGGGACGAAATGGTATCGGAATTTGATAATTTTTGTATGGTTGAACTCACACCGGAGTGGGTGTTCGAATTTTGTGAAATTTGTCGGGTTCCGAGGTGCGGTCCCGGGGGTCGACTTTTGGACCGATTTTTAGATTTTGATAAAGATTGAGGCTTTATGGTCCGGAATAGTTTCTTATGAGTTTTATTTGTGCTTTGAAGTTATTTTGGTTAGATTTGAGCCGTCCAGAGGTCATTTCGCCTGAGAAGTTCATTTTGGAGTATCTTGCCTAACTTCGTGTTGGGGAACTACCTCTTAGGATTTGAGTCTTCTATGCTAATTGTATTTAGTGTACGCGAGGTGATGAGTACGTGCCCGAACTTATTTGTAGAAAATTAGCCTTTAAGAATTCTTAGGTCCTTGTATTCACTGAATATGAAGTTGTTCTTGTTATGATTACGTTTCTTAATTTCCAGTTTCACTTCTACTTGCTTTAATTGGAATTAATTGCTTCATGATCCACTCTTGTTGTTCATTTTATCCATATGTGCCTTAACTGAAACCGTATCTCTTCTATTGCCGTGTTGTCTTTTCCCTAACTGCTTATCTTTATCTGAAATTATAATTATCTCTTCTGTAATTGTTCATCCTTAATTGAGGCAAATGATTATCCTTATACTGCTTATCCTTAATTGGAGTTGTTATATCTCTCTCTTAATTGCCCAACCTTAAAAGAAGTTAGATATCCTATATTTTAGTTAGCATGTCCTTATTTGATATTTTTCGTCTTGTGTTAGCTCCCTCGCTGTCGAACTGTACATTGTGTACCGTTGTTACATAATATTTCCTTTCTTGTTGAGTTGTTCTTATTATGACTAGCGTTCTCTATCGTGGATCCTGCTTGATAATTAGTTCTTCCGTTTCCTCGAGTTCTGGAATTTTTGAGTTGAAGTATTTGTCGTATCCTTGTATTATTATCATTTTTGCTGTTGTATTTATCATTGTGCTGCACGAGGTTTCTGCCGTGCGGTTGTGGTTATTGTGATGCACGAGGTTTCTGTCGTGCGGTTGTTGTTATGGGGTTGCACGAGGTTTCTGCCGTGTAATTATTACTATTGATATTTGCACATGCGGCGTGACAAGGTAGGATATATAGGGGGGGGTTGTGCATATGGCGAGACAAGATGGGAGCATTGTTATGGACGTGTGGCGAAGGTGGGCTATGTCAGGGTTTGATTTGTGATAATTCGTGATGACCTGGGGGCATTCTTGTTGTTGATATTTGTGTAGTGGTACACTTACCTGTGTAAGTTTTATCTTGTGAAAGCTGTGAGAAAATACTCTACGTGATGTCCGTTCTTTTGTTTCTTATGCTTATTTGCTGGTATGGACTATGTTAGGATACTTGCACAAGCATACACGTATTTAAGCACTCTTATAGGATAAAAGGTATTCTTCATATTGTTGAGCATAGATGCTCACCCTTATTTACTTTCCTTCTATGTGAGAATGGATTTATTGGCACATGAGTCGTCAGTGCGGTTATGAAGTGTAACGAGGGCACATGATTCCAAGTGTTAGGGTTCAGGTATTGAGATCTGTAAATCATGATTTGTCCGAGGTTCGGTACCTCGTGGAGTTTGTTGACTAAAACCTGATGTAAAAGCGGTTGTAGTTGCTGAGTTATTACTTGTCCTTGTTGTATTTGTGATTCCGGATTTAGGTTGTGTTCCATTCATTTTTCTGAGTTATTTTTTATGGTATTCCGCTGATACTTGTTGTTTTTTTTCTTATTTTCATTACTGTATTGTGAGTCATATTGCATAGTCTTTATGTAGATATCATATTTTTGTTGTTCATATACTTATACTTGTTCAGTTTATTAGACCAGTGGGTGTCTTGACTGTTTCTCGTCACTACTTTATCGAGGTTAGTCATGATACTTACTGGGCACCGCTGTGGTGTGCTCATTCTACGCTTCTGCACATTTTTGTGTTGATCCAGGTATTTGTTCGTTAGCAGCTGTGCGGGTCGTTGCTGTGGAGACTCAAGGTAAAGCTGTTGCTCCGTTCGCAGGCTTCGGAGTCACCTTCAAGTTTTCGTTTTGCACTGTTTATTCTTATTTCTGAATAGTTGTATTTAGAAATTTGTAGCAAACTCTGTAGAGCTTATGACTTGTACTACCGGTTTTGGGAATTGAAAATTTATATTTTGGAGGTTTCCATTTCAAAAGTTGTTAGATGTTATTTAATTATTGTTGTTACTTAATAAATGTTAGGTTTACCTAGTCCACTTGGTGCCATCACGATACCCATCGGAGGGAAAATTGGGTCGTGACAGAAACGTCTTATCTGTTATTGGAATTTTTTGGGAAAATCATAGTTTTTAAATTTACTCATATTTTTGGTTTTTTCAGTGAAAGATTTGGGATTTACTAGTATACTTGAAAAGTATGCCTATTGTCAGTAACGGTGAACGAGCTGAGCATCATATCTATGAGTTATTTATTATACCATCTTATTTATATTGTTATGAACTGTCGCTGGTTAATTGGAGTTGGACTCTGACCCTTGTCCCAGTTCATCACTACTTTCAACAAGGTTAGGTTTGTTACTTATTGAGTACATGGGGTCGGTTGTACTCATACTACACTTTTGCACCTTGCGTGCAGATGTTGGATACTGATGTTGTTGTGTATGGTGGGAGCTGGATTTGAAGATGTACTTGCATTCTGGTTACAACTGCCTCTTATCCTTGGTAGGTTTGGACTTTTTAATCTGTTCATGTATTTTTCATACAAATGACGTATTTATTTCATATCAGCTTTGTAAACTCTAAATCTTAGAAGCTCATGATTTGTACTGCCAGTCCTTGAGAAATTCTTGTATAAAAGCAATTATTTTATCATTTATTTTCTTGATAAATCTCATTAAATTTGGATAGTTGTTAATTGGCTTACCTAGAGGGTTGGATTAGGTGCCATCTCGACTAGTTAGATTTTGGGTAGTGACATGTGGACACAAAGAAATCAGTTGGGAAACCTCCAAGGAGACAAAAGAAAGATAACAAAGACAGTGTACCTTTAAGGGTGCAACCAAATGGGAGTGTGATCTCTAATTCCAAGTAATTCTATGGATAATAGTTCTAGTTTGGAATGTGAGGTCGATAAACACACAAAAAGCTTTCAATGGGTTACTTAACCTACATAGAAAGTACAACTTTTATTTGATAGGATTGATGGAACCTTGCCAAGACATCAACAAGCTGGAGGTGTATAGAAGGAAACTTGGCATCACTCTGCTTATGCTAATATGAATGACAAAATATGGGCTTTTGCTGATGAAGATATTGATATAGACATTGTGATGGACATGGAACAACAAATGACATTGAAGGCTTTTCATAGGAATTTGAGCAAGGAGTTATATGTGACACTAGTTTATGCCAAATGTGATGTTATAGAAAGAATTGAACTTTGGGATTCCATGTACCACTTAGCTTCTGATATGGAATCTCCTTCGCTTATAGGAGAAGATTTTAGTATGATTCTATCTGAGGAGGAGAAATATGGAGGCCTGCCTATTTACTTGAATGAAGTTGAAGAGTTTGCACATTGTGTGGACGCATGTGCATTGTATGATCTTGGCTTCAAAGGGAGTTTGTATACATGGTGGAATGGGAGGTCTGATATTGATTACATCTTTAAGAGACTTGATAGGTTCTTTGCAAATCAACAGTTCATAGATTTATTCCCAGCATTGGAGGTTAAACATCTGATTAAGTATGGTTCTGACCATTCCCCTCTCTTATTATCTTGCAACATTGACATTGTCCAAGTTAAGAAACCTTTCAAATTTCTTAATTTCTGGACCAAACATGAGAATTTTCCAAAGGTGGTGAAGGAGAAATGGGTAGTTGATACCATGGGGAATCCATTTGTTTTATTCCAAAGTAAGTTGAAGAAGGTGAAGACTGCATTGGCAACTTGGAGCAAGGAGACATTTGGAAACATTTTTAAACAAATTGCAGCATTGGAGGATGTAATTAAGGTGTATGAGATTGAGTTTGAAGTGAATCCAACAACCCTTAATAGAGCAAACATGCATAAGGTAGAAGCTGATCTTACAAAATACTATAATCTTGAAGAGGAGTTTTGGAGACAAAAGGAATGAATGCAGTGGTTTAAGGATGGGGATAGAAATACTAAATTCTTTCATTATCATGTGAGAGGCAAGAGGAAAAGGCTGCAGGTATCCAGAATTTTGGACAAAATAACAACTGGCTTGAATCACAAGAGGATATGGCAAGGTAGGCAGTAGATTTTTTCCAGGCTCATTTCACAGAAGAAAGGATTACTAACTTTGATATTATTCATCATGTTCCTAGGATGGTTTCTCATGATTATAATGCAAAGTTGTTGGAAGAACAAACCATGGAGGAGATTAGAAGTAGTGTTTGGAGTGAATGGTGATAGTGTCAGTGGTCCATATGGATTCACTGGCCAGTTTTATCATGCTAGCTGGGAGGTTATATGTGATGATGTGCTTACTATATTTAGGGCATTCTTTTGTGGTGAAGAACTCCCAAAGTTTATCACTCACACAAACCTTGTGCTGCTTCCAAAAAAAGAATGTTGCTATATTTTCAGACATGAGGCCAATCAGTTTGAGCAACTTCTCCAACAAAATCATATCCAGAGTGATCCATGAGAGGTTAGTAAAGCTAGTGCCTTCATTAATCTCTCCTAACCAGGCTAGCTTTGTTAAGGGGAGGAGTATAGTGTAAAATATCCTACTTACGCAGGAGATCATAACAGACATAGGGTTGAGAGGGAAGCTATCAAGGCCCAAACCGATAGGCCACGACGCGCACCCGGTACCTTACTCAACTGAGTACCAACGTAACGTATCTTTCTTATTACATCATCATATACGCGTGACATACTGGCCTAATAGGCCAACATGATCATTTATAAACTCAAAACATAGGCCGACAAGGTCACACAAGTATTCTTATACATGACATCTGTCTACAAGCTTCTAAGAGTACATAAGTATCATAAAGGTTGGGACAGAGTCCCGCCATACTAAACAACGCACGTCTAAATTATACTAACCAAACAAACAACTCTAGAGCAAATGGAGTGCACCAACATCTTTCGCTGAGCTGCTCGCCTACTTGGAGGACTCTCGACCTGTCTATCGAGACATGCGGGCAAGAAACGTAGCGTCCCCTGGCAAAAGGGATGTCACTACAAATAATGTACCTAGTATGTAAGGAATGAAAATCAGTAAATAATAGACATAAGAGAAACATGGAGTAAAAGACTCGACATGTACGTCTGCAAAGCTCTGTGAATCATTTCATTTTTATAATGTCATGAATATGCGTATAAATGTCATATCATGCATAGGTATATGCGTTCATAACATCATCAAGCCTCTGAGGGCATCCCATCACATCATTTCGGCCACTATGGGCAAATCATCAACGTATACGAGCTGATCATGTGGTGGTGCATATATAACGCCATAATATTTTCCCATATCCCATATACATATATATATATATATATATATATATATACATACATACATATATATGCGTATATAATGCCATCTGGTCATGGGTCAATGTAAATGAATGCAATGCATGAGAAGTACGTCAATAAAATATTTCGGAGTGTCATAAGACGATTATGCCTTTGATTAATATTATGAAATAGACTTTATCAATATACGTATTTTCTGAGACCCATGAACAGACGATAGTATAATAAGACTTATGGGACAACATGAATATACACATCTCTAGCATTTCTACGACTAGAGTAATTTATGAAAGTTGTGCATTTTCTCATTTCGTTTGTGTCGTATAGATCATTCCAAAGAGAAAGACGGGATAGCCTTAACATACCTGAGCCAATTCTCTTGACAATCCCTCTAACACACATTAATTGCGACAACATGTAACGATGGGTCAAAGTAGTAAAAAATTCGCATGATATTCTTGAGAACGATTGCACCACACTCCTTTAGAATCGCAATTCTCATGTTGCTAAGTAGTCTTGTATGAATTTTGAAGCAAACCACGTTGCTAACATTTGTATGAGTTTGCTGGAACATTTCATCCGTTACTTAGTAAGTGTGACTATCTTCATTTCATTTTGTGTCTTAAAGCGAGGTCTTTTATATTAGTGGGAGTAGGCCCCACACATGTGATGACTAGCCACCAAACTCCCCTAACACATGCCACCTAGTCTTGTGATTTAAGACTCATCATCAAGGTCTCCTAGGGCTGCCACATTTTGGGGGTTCAACTTTAGCAAAAATCATGATTAATTATCCACTAATCACTTGATTAACTTATTAATCTCTCATTAATCAATAATTTACATAATTAAAAATTATCTCAAATTACTTAAAATACTACCCACTTTTAACATACCTTATACACCTTACTATCATGGTCATGTGGTACCTTGTATGGTATTAGTCCATAAATACCGGATATTTTAGCTCGGGTCGTACTTTATCCAAAATGTCAAACTTCGACGAAATTTATTTTCTCTGATTTTCTTACCCTCTCACCTTCATGAATTTACTCGTCACTTGTTTGAAATAGCATATTTCTTAAAATTTCAAAATAATCTCATTCCCGAACTTACGTCGATTAACATACGACGAAACTTTAACGTACGAAAATACGGGATGTAATATCTCATTTCCAAGATTTCAACAATTTATTTATGGCGTACCTTCATGTATGAAAATATGGGGTGTAAAAGAATCCATCTAATGTGGTCATCAAATTGGACATGGAAAAGGCTTATGATAGAGTCCCATGGTTGTTTTTGACAAAGGTGCTGAGGCAAATGGGGTTTGGAGAGATTTTCATTGACATGATATTCAGATTAGTGTCCAATAACTGGATTTCAATACTTTTTAATGGGTAGGCCAATGGATTTTTCAAGTCTTCTAGGGGTGTTAAACAAGGAGATCCCCTTTCTTCGACTTTGTTCATTCTAGCAGTTGAAGTGCTTGGGAGAGCCTTAGATGCTTTGTTTGACAATCCAGATTTCATATGTTTTGGTATGCCAGAGTGGAGTCACAACATCAACTATTTATCCTATGCAGATGATACTATTATCTTCTGCTCTTCTCACTATGGGGCAGTACAACTTACCATGAATATGTTACAGAAATATGAGGCAGCTTCTAGTGAGAAGATCAACAAGGAAAAGACTTCCTTTTTTATGCATGAAGGTGCACCTGCAGATGAAGTGAACACTTCATTGAGTTCCAAAGACACCCCTCTCCATTTACATACTTGAGATGTCCTATATTCTATAGCATTAGGAAGAAAGACTTTTACAAAAACATAATTTTCAAAGTACAGGAGAGACTATCATCATGGAAGGGTAAGTTACTATCTATTGGTGGTAGGGCAGTATTGATCTCACATGTGTTAGAAAGTATGCCAATTCATCTCTTGTTAGCTGTAAATCCACCAGCATATGTGATCAACCAATTCCACAAGATGTTTGCTAGATTTTACTGGAGCAATTCAGGCAATGGAAGGGCAAGACACTAGGCATCATGGGATAACTTGTGTTTACCTAAAAGTGAGGGTGGTCTTGGCTTCAGATCTTTAATTACATGATCTGTCTAAGGCATTGTTTGCCAAGCTTTGGTAAAAATATAGAATAAAAGACTCATTATGGTCTACATTTATGAGAAATAAGTACTGCAAGAAGATTAATGAAGTGCTAATCTTGGAGACAATAATCTCATGTGTGGAGGAAAATGTTACAAATGAGGGACGAGGTGGAGAATCAAGTGTGGTGGAAATGAAAGAATGGCAACTCCTATTTCTGGAATAACAATTGGACTGGACTTGGAGTTATTTACCATGCTTCAGGTCCAAACCATTGATGTGATGAATCCATAAAGTATGTTGATGATGTGGTGGAGAATGGGGAATGGAATGAAGTACTATTAAGGGAGTTACTGCCTGAGGAGTTAACTAACCATATCCTGGATACAATCACACCACCTATAGATCACTCAATGAAAGATAAGCCTTGGTGGAAGCTGGAAACAAATGACCAATTTACAATGATGTTTGCATGGCAATACATAAAGATGAGAAGAGAAGAAAGAAAGTTGTACAAATTCTTCTGGGTAAAGGGTTTGCCTTTCAAGATAAGATTTTTCATGTGGAAGCCGTGGAAGGCAAAATTACCATTAGATAATTGGTTCCTAAGGCTGGGATACATTACAACATCAAGGTGTTGGTGTTGTAGGAATCCTAAAGAAGAGACATTGCCTCATGTGTTTCTGAAATCTCCAGCTGCAAGATATGTTTGAAATTATTTTGGTGCACCTGGAGGGATTAAAACAGATGGGAAGCAACTTGTGCAAGTGATAAATGAATGTTGGAGCAAACCTGTTAATACAAGTTTCAAGGCGGTTTATCAAGCTATGCCAAGCTTGATTGTTTGGCATTTGTGGAAGAAGAGGACTTCTGGAAAGCACGGGAAGAATGTGTCTATCAATAGGTTGATCTTTCAGTTCTCAACCTCAATCCAAATGCTGCTAAAGGTGAGAAGACGAGGCTTCAAGGGTGTTACTATAAACTGGCCACACCTACATGAGAAGTTATCACATCATGTTACTAAATTAAGGTATACTAAGATTTTGTGGCAATTACCTCCTATGTGTTGGATAAAATGCAATACTAATGGGGCATGTAGAGGTGACAATAGAGGATCTTCATATGGTTTTTGTATAAGGGATGGAATAGGAGATCTTATTTATGCACAGGCGGATGCAGTAGAGGATGCAACAAATAATGTAGCTGAGGCACAGGCTGTTATGGAGGCTCTAAGTTACATAATGCAAATGCAATTTCCTCCATGCATAATTGAAACTGATTCTCTACTTATGAAGAGAGTACTGGATGAAGTTTGGGAACCACCTTGGAGCATAGACAATCAGGTTAATTAAATCAAAACAAGACTGTCTAGGGGTGTATTTTAGGTAGTCCATGTATTGAGGGAAGGTAACAAGTTAGCTGAACATCTAGCTAATGTCATGACCCAAAATCCCATCACGGACGTCGTGATGACACTTAGTCTCTACGACTGGGTAAGCGGATTACAATTACATTTAGAGCCATTTTCTTTTTGAAACATATAATTTAATACAAGTGTCGAAACCGAAAGCGAAAACAAATATAACAACCTCCAAAGACTGGTAATACCGAGTCACGAACTCTAACTGAATACATGCAATGATCTCAAGGATCGAATATACAATACTGTTCGAATAAGAGTTGACAATACAAAATAATAGAAAGACAAATAACAGTTATAGCAATAATAATCAACTAGTGATATAAACAGCGAGGCAGCAAGAACACCATAAATATTGCTCAAGCGAATAATGAACACAAGTACAGCCAATTAATCAAGTCCTTCAAAATATACATCTTTCAAATGTAAGTCCTTCAAATATAAATCTTTCACATATAAGTTTTTCAAATAAAAATTTTTCGAATCTAATTCTTTCAAATAAAAACCATTATGTGACACCTCATTTCATAATCATAAAACGCGGGTCTCAGCCCACTTTCATATTTTTACGGCACCTCGTTCCCATATCTTTATTACACCCGCATGGACAACTCACGTACCAAAATATCAATGTATATAAGATCCGCATGATCAATTTATTTTCAATAAAGTAAGTTTATAATTTTTAAACCAAATACGAAATCAACAAAGAAATGAGTTTATTTTTGAACTCATTTGGGTGAAGAAAATGACATTTCAATTAAAATGAAGTATCTGATAGCTACTGATTTGGATGTAAAATTTATTAAATTAAAATATTATCGTAATTTCTTTTATTCAAAACAACTCAAACCTCGAAAACCAGTAAAAACCAGAAACACAAATCCTCATAGTCTCGTACGAAGAGCCATAGCCAATACAATACAACAAGGAATACAAAACACATAATAAAATCAAATAATACATCACGGAAGAACACGATAATTTATATATCATAGAAAAATATAATAACCAAAGGTCAGTGCAGCCATAGAGAAATATCAACAAAGGGAACTCCCGAGGTATCACCTCGTAGTCCCAAATCATAAATAAATTTCAACAAATGGCACTCCCGAATTACCTCCTCGTAATCCCAAACCATAAATAAATTTCAATCTTTCCTTATATCACCGCAGAAGCCTTCACATTTAGTTTTTAAAAATCATTTTTTCCGAAATAGCATCCTGCGTTTTAGCCCACCTTATCACACCGCGTGACTTCTATTAGTTTCCCTACTAGCCACGCGTATCAAGCCCACCTTATCTCACTGCATGTGTTTCAACACCCTGACCTTATATCACTGCATGCATATTAATATCACAATATTTCACAAATCGCAACTCAAGTGCCCAAATATCACAACATAACACAACTTGCACCTCAAGTGCTCAAATATCACAAAACATTATAAATTGCACCTCAAGTGCTCAAATATAACAACATATCACAAATTGCACATCAAGTTCTCAAATATCACAGCATCTCATAAATTGCACCTCAAGTGCTCAAATATTACAACTTACCACAGAAATCAATAATACATTATTTTCCACAATAAGGAGCCCAAGGCTCGATCATAATGTGCACAAAATCTTAACAAAAATATCTAGGAGTGAACAACTCAACAGAATAATATTTCACAATTTAACACTTTGCTTCAATATGATTTACGGCCTTTATAACTCAATACCAATTTCAACAACATGAATTGGAAAGTCATTCATCAAGGAACAACGCCTTTTTTAATCCAAATTTTTGGCAAATAGATTAATGCCTCATTTTAAATTTATTTAATAAATAATTTACAAATGAATAATCCATAATGAAATTATCTCCAGAAAATATCAACTCAACAAAAAATACGGGATTCACATAAAAATCAAGGTGGCAATCACACCAAATTATCATATAAAAATAAATTCAACAAACAAGGATTTAGGCATGACAAATATAGGATTTAGTAAGTGCCAAAAAATTTCTAATTCAATATTTAAGGGTATCTAAGAATTTTAACCGGTATAATTTGCACATATAAGCCAAGTACGTACTTGTCACCTGGCGTACATGGCTTTTCACATTTCACAAATGGCACATACGACTCAATGCCTAAGGGGTAATTCCCCACTCAAGGTTAGGCAAGATACTTACCTTTTTAAAGTTAGGACGATATTCCAAAATAGCCTTCTTGCTTGAATTGACCTTCGGATAGCTCAAATCTATCAAAATTAATTGTATAATTTCATTAAAATTCATCGGAAATAATTTCGGATAATAAAATGTCGACTTACAAATTCACATTAAAAAGTCAACCAAACATCAACGCGGGGCCCGTCTCTCGAAACACAATAGAATTTTCGCAAAATCCGAACACTTATTCCGATACGAGTTCAACCATACCAATTTTATCAAATTCCGATAACAACTCGACCTCCAAATCTTAAATTTTTGTTCTTGAAGAGTTTTACAAATTTCTCCAATTTCTTCCATTTGATTCACTAATAATTGATGACAACTACCATGGAATCATGAATTATAATCACTTTTGGATATAGAACACTTACCTGAATCCATATGGTAAATATCACCTCAAAAATTACTTTAATCCGATCTCCATAGCTCCAAATATGTAAAAATGGCCGAAACTCCCGTTTTAGAGAATTTGTCTAGGCAAGTCTCATTTGACATTTGAGACTTATAAATCGAATTTGATACCTGCGATTTGCCTCAGCCCCAAAAACATCGCAATTTTTACCTGATACAAAAATGGGCAAAACTGTCTCATACAATGTCCGAATAATAGAGAGGTACAACTTTCATGTTTTGATAATCTTCCAATTCTTATAGATGGCGAGATATAATCTCCCAAAGTCAGCCATGTGCAGTAGAAATTTTGCGATGCACACTGCCAGGCAAAACAATTGCAGTACCAAGCTTTAGTTAATCGATCTTAAGTTTCTTTATAAATGTTTAAATAATTAATGGTTAACTTTTCTGGAAACTAGACTCATAGAGCTACAACTTTCATGTTTGGATCATCTCCAAATTCCTTACAAATTACGAGATATAAGCTTCCAAAGTCAGCCATGTGCAACATAAAGTTTTGCGATGCACACTGCTGTAGCCAAAAACCAACAGTTAAAAATAGCCTAGAAATGGTCTGAAACCACTCTGAAACTCACCTGAGCCACTCGGGACCCCGTCCGAATATACAAACAAGTCCCATAACATAATACAGACTTAGTCTAGGCCTCAAATCACATTAAACAAGACCAAAATAACGAATCACACCTCGAATCGAACTTATGAGTTTATGACATTTTTCAAATTTTATATCTTGTGCCGAAACATATCAAATCAATCCGGAATAACTTTAAATTTTTCATGCAACTGATAAATGATATTATGGAGCTGTTCCAATCTCCAAATTTGAATTCCGACCCTGATATCAATAAAGTCAAATCCTTATCAAACTTTTTAAAAATCTTCCATTTTCCAACTTTCGCCAAAATGCATTGAATTGTCCTACGGACTTCCAAATCCAAATCTGGACATGCTCCTAAGTCTTAAATCGCCATACATAGCTATTAACATCATCAAATTTCCATTCCGGAGTAATTTTCTCAAAAGTCAAACTTCGGTTAACTCTTTTCATTTAAGCTTCAAAATAAGAATTGTTCTATCAATTTACTTCTGAATATTTCGAAAACCAAACTCGACCACACACGCGGGTCATAATACTTGTTACGAAGTTGCTCGGGACCTTAAGTCACTAAACGGAACGTAAATGCTCAAAATGACAAAGCGGGTCATTATATCTAACTTGACACTTGATCAACAAAGCATTGTACAAGTGCACTCCTTTTGGGAATTGGACACACAAGAGAGGAAGATATTGAATAATGACAAGCTTCAAATACTATACATTAGGGTAAGAACTGCCAAGCCAAAAACAAATTGATGATGGAGCTGGATGATATGAAGATAGTTAAAAGGTGGAGGAGGATGTATTCTGGAGGAATGAGGCAATCTATAGGGGATGGAGATCACATTACATTTCCAACTCAAATCCTCAGGGAGGAGGGAAGGAAGGATTTTTTTTCTCTAACATGTTTACTGATTTTGCAGGTACTTTAGAGGGGGCTTATCTTTATGTTTTGGCCAAACTTATTAGGGTGGTATTAGTATCTTTGAAATGCATTCCCCATAGGTGCAACCACTACATAGGGCAGCCTAAATATACACGCAACAAGGCAAAGAGAAGGCTGCACACAAGCCTTAATAATTGGATCCACACATATGTCCAGTATGGTGGAAACAAGGAGTACTACACTATAAAATGCAAACCCCATTGCATCTACTACTTCTTGAGGATCATACAATATAATACTACCAGAGTATACCAAGCCACAATGACTAGTGCCATGCAACAAAACAATGCTGCCCAGATTAGGTATGTTTATCCATGGGATTTCACATATGTGTGTGGGTCAGTTTAGCAATTTTTGGAGGAACCTCCAGGTACACGGTGCATCTATAATATATAAGGAAGCTAAATACAGCAGGTTCAAAACAATAATTGTAACGACCCGACCGTTCGTTTTGACTTTTAGATTCCCGTTCCCCTAAATAAGACTCCATGTATGTGCTTTTACTATTTTATGACTTATGAGGATGGTTAGTTCAGGGCTTAGAAGGGTTCGGGTTGAAATCGGAACACTTGGTTTCTTAATTTGGCTTTAAAATGCTAAGTTTGACTTTGGCCAACATTTTAAGTAAACGACCTCGGGACTAGGATTTGACAGTTCCAATAGGTTTGTATGATGATTTTGGATTTGGGCGTATGTTCGGATCTGGTTCTGGATAACCCAGGAGCGTTTTAACGCTTAATACTGATAGTTGGCACCTTAAAGGTTTTAAAGTTCTTTAAATATGGGTTGGAATAGGTTTTAGTGTTATCGAGGTCCATTTTAGATTCCGATCATAGGAATAGTTCCGTATGATAATTTGAGACTTGCACGCAAATTTTGGTGTCATTCCGAGTAGTTTAAGTATGTTTCGGTGCGTTTGGAGTAAGTTGGAAGAACTTGAAGTTCATAAGTTGATTCAATTTGGTTTGGGGTGTGACTCTTAGTTTTGATGTTGCTTTATGCGTTCCGAGGGTTTGTGCGAGTTTATTTTATGATTTCAAATTGGTTGTATGTTTGGGCGGGGCCTCGGGGCCTCGGGTGTTAATCGGACGAGGCACGGAACTCATTTGAAATTGGAAGAACAGATAAAGCACCAGGTTTCTGGTTTAATCGCACATGCGGAGGGCTAGCCGCAGGTGCAAGCTCACAGAAGCGAGCCATGTACCCCATAAGCAGCGTAGCACAGGCTGCCCAGTGATCGTAGAAGCGGCGAAGGGACCGCACCTGTGGAGGCGCAGGTGCGAAGAAAACGATGGCAGATGCGGAATGGGGTCACAGGTACGATGCGCTCGCCGCAGAAGCGGGACCGTAGAAGTGGACTCCTGTCTGCAGAGGCGATGCCGCAGATGCGGCCCAGCGACCGCATGTGCAAAATCGCTAGAGGCAGTGTGGTCCTTTTAAAACGGGACTTAGGCTATTTTGAGTTCATTTATTGCACACTTGGGAGACTTTGGAGCTTCAAAGAGGGGGGTTTCCACCTAGCTAAGTTGAGGTAAGTAATTTCTATGCAATATGAGTTTAATACATAAATTATGGGTAGATTTAACATATAAAATTTGTAAAATCATAGGTTTAGATGAAACAATCCTAGGTTTTGATAAAAATGTGATTTAACCACGAAGATGGTTAGGGAATTGAGTGAAAATTATATATTTAAGTTCGTGAAGTTATGGGTAACAATTTTCTTTGAAAATTTCCGTAATCCGGGCACGTGGGCCCGAGGGTAAATTTTAGGAATCCTTCAAATTGGGGTTGGGTAATCACTCTAATAGTCTGAATATAAACTTTTGAACATGTATTGATTAATTTATATAACGCTTGGTTACTTTTGGATTGTTCGGCACTGAGTTGGGACTTTAGAGCAGAATTTTGATCGGAAAGTGAGCCTTGAGACGAGGTAAGGCTCTTGTCTAACCTTGTAAGAGGAAATTTTCCCCATGGGTGATTTAAATTAATGTTTGCTTCTAATTGTGGGGGCTACGTATGTACGAGGTGATGAGAGTCCCTGCATAGCTACTAATTATGCTTATGTTCGGGTAGTCTTAGGACCCAAGTCATGAATTATTTGAGATGTTTGCATCCTACTTGTTCATTAAGTGCCTAAATTATAATGGAACTTGTTAGAGGAATTGTGAAAGACCGTTAATGGAATTTGTATTGCATTGTGTATTAGCCTTTAATAACGTTTAATTCAAAGCTTATAAAGTATCCGCTCTTCTTGTGGAGAGGGCCGAATGCCTTGGCAGTAGATAGATGCATCTATGGTTCGTGCCGCTCGACCCTCGACAGTGTACACATTATTCTGGATCGGGCCGTATGACCTCGACATAATCGTGCGTGTTTACACTGAGAGTTAATTATATATTTAATATCATTTCATGGCTTGAAAGGTTAAAAGTATACATGATGGAATTAATTTGGGACTTACCATGTGTGAAAGAAATTCTTTACTCCCTGCTTGTTATTTAGTTGTTATCTTAATTACATGACCCATGCTATTTAGAACTTCTGTACTTTTATTGGTATCCCATAGTAAATGTCGATGTCGACCTCTTATCACTACTTCTTCGAGGTTAGACTTGATACTTACTGGGTACATGTTGTTTATGTACTCATGCTACACTTATGCACTAACTGTGCAAGATCTGAGTCAAGTGCATCTGGCGGTCCTACCGACGCACGTCCCAGATATTCCGAGGCCTAGTGGTGAGCTACTTCCCGAGCCGTTCTGTAGCCCCTAGAGTCTCTCTTTTTATTTATATTCTATCTACTTTATTTCGGACAGTAGTTGGAGTTTTGTATATTCTACTAGTTGTTCATATACTTGTGACACCAGATCTTTCGCACACACTCTAGTAGACTTTATGGTTTTGGGGTATTTACATATTATGCTTGCGTTCAGATGCTTTCATTTTAATCACTTGACTCTCTATCTCTCAAATTTCTAAACAAATGGGATTTAATTACTTGGAAATTGTTTAAAAGAAGAAATCACGCAGTAAATTCATCGTAGGCTTGCCTAGCGGCAACGTTAGGCGCCATCATGGCCTATGGAAGAAATTTGGGTCATGACAATAATGATCAGGTATGAACGCGTAGCAAGGAGGCAAAGTCACAACTACACCCCTATTGCCTTGACCTGGACTTACATATTGAAATATTTTGTGCGTTATTTGCTTACAAGGCAGTCCTTGTCAAGCTTGTATTCCAGTCATTGAGATCAGGTGGAATTGCCTAATGCTTAAGATATCAAATACAAAAGCCCAGAATCAAATGCAAATAGAGGCAGATATTCAAGAACTTTTTGCGATTCATGTGCAAATAGGCCTTCTCAAGGATCATGGTTCTCAGCTCTTTTTGTACTATCAAAGGAGTGTTTTACACACGACTTTGATATTAGGTTTCATGTACTTTCATTTTTTACGTACTTTCATTTTGTGAGACCTCCAAAAACAAAAGAGAATAGAAAATAGTTATAATGTATAAGTTGTTCTAATAATTGAATTAAAAAAATAAGAAAAAAGATAAAATATATATTATACCAGTTATATTAAAAAAAACGTGAACAATATTTACTATATCGGTTATTTTTTCTTATTGTGTAAACAAATAAGAAATTAACAAAGAGCAAAAAAAGCAAATGAAATTAGATTATGAAGATAAAAAGAAAATAAAAGAATAAAGGAGCTAAATGAAATTAGAAACGGAATAAGAAATAAAGAAATAAATAATAGAAAAAAAAAGAAACATAAAAAAATAAAGAAGGTGTCAAAATTGAGTGTGAAATTAAATTATGGTAAAAATAAAAATAATGTGATTTAGGCAAAAAATAAATGAACCAGAAAGGAGAAAAAAGAAAAAATATGAAGAAAACAAAAACAAAAAAAAACAGAAGAGGAGAAAAGAAAGAAAAGAAGGAAAAATGAAAAGAAGCAGAGAAATAAAAAAGAAAGGGAGAAAAAAGAGGAAATTACCTATAAAAGCATTCATAGGTAGGAAAGGTAATTAGTTTGATTGGTAAAAATATAAATGGGCAGATAGGGGTAAATAATTTTTTGTGGTAATTATGTCGTTCACCCATAAATTTATGTAGAACTTTTAGGTTTTGTGTCCATTATAACTATATTAATATCTATAAATAGAGCTGGTTATACTTTAGCAAGTTCGCTAAAAACATTTACATCTGTAGATATCATCTTTCATTTATGTTAATGCATTTCAAAGAGTTTTAATCGTACAATTTTTAAATTTTCTCTGCTAACTATTTCATACTGTTTCAGTAAATACATTAAAATATTTTTTGAGTCAAAATTTTCGGGTTGGTTGTGTTAGTGGATGTTCAAAGTTTGACTTTCATTGTTGCAATTCATTAAATATTTACCTAATCAAGTTAAATCGTCATTTCTATTTAAACTAATTTTCAATTTTTTTATCCATGTTAATGCATGTAAATAATATGTTTATGTTGTAAAATTCTTGGTAAGGAATCGAATTTCAATAATCACATTAAGGAATTTTCCGTATCAGGTTAACTTTTAGATTTATAATTTGGTTATTGAAAGTGGAAAATTTGATTTGGCTGTTGCAAAATTTTAGGAAGTAGCTAATGTTCCTTCAAAATTTATTCACACTTACTAATTGCAGCTTAGTAAATTTTATCAAGTGTATTAAAATAGTTACCTATTTAAATTTAAAAGTTCAGATCTCGTTGATATTCTTGACAAGCAAATCATATTGTAAGTATCGAGTCAATTTTATTTTTCTGCTATAATTTCATCATGAAAAAAGTTACTTTCAGTTATGATATTTGGTTAGAAATCCAATTATTCATTGTAGAGAAGTTTCCTACGCATATAAATAATTGTGACATCTCGTTTTCTTATACATGCCGTTTCTTGAAAACAATTGATTAATAATCTTTATCTTTTTCTATCAATGTGATAAGAAGATTAAATAAAGCTGGAAAAAATCCAATGATAAAAAAAAAAACGAAGGCGGTCAATGCAATATTTTCAACGTGTCGTTCAGGTTTATACAAAAAGGCGAAGAACTTGCTGTGCTATGTGATGTTAAATTAGGAATAATTTTTTTCTCCAAAAGGCTTTTACATATTTAGTACAACAGTAAGTAAACACATAGAATACAATATTATTAATATCAACATATTGCACAGCAAGTTCGTTTGCTTTTTTGAATATACCTGAACAATGCTTTGAAAATGTTACATATCGAACATCTTCGTTTTTTTTTTTGACATATTTGTATATGTTTTAATGTTATTTTAATCATATTTTTACCGCTTTTTGGTTCTATTTCGTAATAATTATGCCTGACTTAATTTTATTATTAGTTTTATGTTAATCATGGTGTTTTATGATTTTGGAATTAATTGAAGGCGAAGTTGATGCATAAATGCATGGAATTGATGAAGAACAAATACTTAGATGCGTGGAATCCATCTAGGCATGTTGCAAAGGAAATCTTACGGAGCTTAACCAGTAAACCTCCTCTTCAAGTTAGCGTGCAATGGAAAAATTGATGGGAAGCCTTGCGTGCGCCGTTTCAAGTGCAGCGTCCAATGCTGCGAGTTCCAAGCTGCTTCAGGCGCAAAGCGTCCGTGAAATGGATTCGAAAAAGAAATAGGGTAACTTTGACCGATGATTTTTGAATGCACTATGTAAGGTAAAGATGTAGCCTTTCTGTCGGGGGCACACTTTGAAGCGCAGAGAAAGCCATTGCTGAATTCAGAGACCGTGGAATTCCGCTTGAATCTTTCTTCTTCTTTTTTCCCTTTTTTTCGTTGATTTTATGTACGCTTGAGCTTTAATTTAGATTAGTGTCATGACTATGAGTGACTAGCTTTTTTAGTTCTGGGTTTATGAATTTTACACGAATGTTGACGTTTGAAGATTGAATTAACAAATTTCATTACATCATATTAGTTTATTTATTTATTCCTTAGATTAATTATTTTACTACGTATCTAACAGTGAAATTGTAACGACCTGAACGGTCGTTTCGAGAGTTGTAGCCCCATTCCCCCATTTACTGCTCCTTTTGTGCTTTATAACTGTTATATGACTTATCAGGTTAGTTGGTTCGGGTCCGGAGAGATTTCAGAATGAATTGAGACACTTAGTCTCATAATGGAAAGCTTAAGTTGGAAAAGTTGACCGGATGTTGACTTATGTGTAAACGACCCCGGATTTGCATTTTGATGGTTCTGTTAGCTTAGTTAGGTAATTTTGGACTTAGGAGCGTGTCCGGATTGTAATTTAAAGGTTTGTAATTGAATTAGGCTTGAAATGACGAAAGTTGAATTTTTGGGAAGTTTGACCGGGAGTAGACTTTTTAATATCGGGGTCAGATTGCGATTCCGGAAGTTGAAGTACTTCCGTGGTGTCAGTTGTGACTTGTGTGCAAAAATTGGGGTCAATCAGATGTGATTTAATAGGTTTCGGTGTCGTTTGTGGAAATTGGAAGTTTCGAAGATCATTTGTCTTGAATCTATGTGCGATTTGCGTTTTTGATGTTGTTTGAGGTGATTTCAGTGTTCGACTAAATTCGTATGATGATTTGGGACTTGATGGTATGTTTGGTTGAGGTCCCAGGTGTAAAGTCCCGTAAAATTTTGCAAATGAATTCAAGGTTTCGTGGTGCTGGAGTAGGCTTACGTGTTTGAGGATTGTTCAGTGCGCTGGGGAGTTGAAGAAAATGTTGGGCAGAAGAAGGTATTTCTGCGGCCGATTCTGCGACCGCAGAACCACTCTGCGGACCGCATAATGGTCGCAGAGTGGGTCAGTTTTCTGGGTCATTTTGATGATAAATTTCGCGGCCATTATGCGACCGCATAACCACTTCGCGGGCCGCACTCTTGTCGCATACCCCGCTTTGGGATTTTTCGGAGGGAGGTTCTACGGTGCACTATGCGACCGCAGAATCGTTCTGTGGTGCATTGTGCCACCGCAAAAAAGGTCTGCATGTCGCATAGTGACCGCAGGCCTAGTCAGTCACGCCCAGTTTTGGAGGCCAAATTATGCGGCCGATATACGGACCACATATAAATTATGCGATCGCAGCCCTTGTTCCGAAGATTCATTTTTGGGTTTTTAAAACCCGACCCTACTTCGTTAAAATAGATATAAGGGTCCGTATTTGAGAAAACCTGATACTTTAGAGTGAGAGAGAGTTCTTAGAGTGGGGGAGTAACCTTCAACCTATTATCCATCAATTTGTGCCCAATCATTGAGGATTAACAATGGAAGTCTTCATCCCAAAGGTAAAAATATATGCCCTAGCTCTTAATTTCGAAAAAATATAAAACATGGGGTAATTAAGGAGAAAATCATTAGGTGTGAGGGTTGTTGTCTTCCATGCATGTATTCTTGAGGTATGTGAGAAGGTTGTGAGCTAAAAAGGATAAAGAATGAGTTGTGGGATGATGGAATCTTCCATAGAAGGACCTTAAAACATTGATGCACACCTAGTGCTTGATAAAATGTTCAAATGAGCTAGAACCATGATCATCCTCCTAATTGTGATTCAATTTGTTACATTTTCAAAATAGATTGAATTTGCTAAGATTTCCGAAATATTTTAGAGTGTAAGGAAGCTCAATTGAGGTATGTTGACTAAACTTTAACTCTTAGAATCGAATTCCATAATGTTCCTGTGAGTTTCAAAGTATGGGTTGCGCATTAAAATTGTTATGGCTTTGAATCGTATTTCAAATGAAAGCTAGTATGCCAAATTGTATGAGAAAATATCAATATTCTTAAGACTCTTAATTTCTCATATGTGTACCTAAAGTCTTGATTGGAAATGTCTTAATGTTGATAATCTATAAAGATGGTTGGAAATAAAATAATTGAATTGGGGTATAGTTTATGGCCAACGTGCCAAGAATTTAAGTTATGATCGTGGCTAGTAGTGCAAATGATTTGAGAGGATGCGATAAAGAATATGAAATGAGCCTCGACTCAATTGTTTAAAAATGATTTTGAAAATAGATTTGCCTAAAAGCTTTTGTACTCAATTCATGCCTATGAGTGGCTTCTTTAACTAATGTTTTGCTTTGCAAATATATCCAGTATGATTCGAGTCCTTACATACTCAGGTGTTGAAGTTGTATATTATCATTTCTTGGGAAGAGTATTGCAAGAATAAATGGTGTATGTATTGCTTATGATTTTGATGTGTGCTTGTATTGCTGGTCAGTATGCCCAATTATTTGGGAAGAAACCTTTTGTGTTTAAAGTTCCCATTACTAATAAATTTGAGTTATATGATTGCTGAAATATTCTATATGTTGATATTTGATGGTGATCTTTGAAATTGAAAGAGATGAAAGTGTGGAATATAAAATACGGCCACCGTGCCAGGAATAAAGAATCTTGTGAATGGCCAAATGAGCCAAGGAAATATTGTGGTTGTGAGTGTCTGGAAATACTAATAAGAATTTACACAGTGTGAAAATATTGAGGTGAGTACAATTTTATTTATGTTACCTTGTGTGCAAATCAAATAAGAAAAAAAATACTTTTGGGAGCATCATTAGCAAAACCGAGGAAGGGTGGGTCATAAAGCCCACACCTGAAACTACACGTGTCGGTGTAGAGGTGAATTGTTCCCCTTAGTTCGGATGAAATTAAAATATTGGAGAAATTGTGATATTATTTCCCTTAATTGAGATGAAACTGGTAACAAATGTAGATTGGGAAAGTCAACCCACACGACATATGTGGGAAGACGGCCTAGTTGATCGGGTGGAGATCGGACGCCATGTTGCGCACACGGTGGTACTACTCTTGGTAACAACTTTCTTTCATATCACCTGTCAAACCACATTGTCCGTGGGGAGATCGACTAGTCGATCGGGTGTGATCGGACTCCGTGCTAACAAAGATGGTGGAATATCGGTGCTAATGATCTCCCAACCAAACATTGTATATGAAGTTCGTATTTTGAAAATTATTATGTTTTAACTGAACATTTGGATATTGTTGATTGTGACTTGCCGTTTCTATGTGTTGTCTTTTCTTATATGGTCATTCTATTTTGAAAGAGGGCTTTTAGCTTTACATACTAGTACTATTCGACAGTACTAACGTCCCTTTTGCCGGGGGCGTTGCATCTTTAATGGATGCCGGTGGTTCTACAGCAGGTTGCATTGGTCAGTGATAGCAGTACACTCTTTTCAGCTGATTTGGTGAGCCCCACTTCATTTCGAGGTCATGTATCTTTTGTTTCTCGTGTAATGTGTTTTGAGGTATAGCTGGGAACTTGTTGCCAGCATTTCCATATTACTCTTCTATTGTAGTTAGAAGCTCCGTAGACAGGTTGTGGGTTGTGGTTAATGTTGGGAATTGAACTAGAAACGTTGGTATTTGGAAATCATATTTTTTATTAATTCTATAAACTCGTAATATTTTGAAAATTATGAGCGAAGTTGCTAATGGGAATGATAAGGAAGCTATTAATAAAATCTTTTTAGTGTTTGATAAATGGAGTGCATCTCCTCTTTATCCATGGAAGATTTTGGGTAGAAGGAAATCTAACAGGCTTGCTCGGTCGGGTTCTCTCGGTTAAGCACCGGTCGCGCTCCCTGAGTTTGGGGCGTGACACCGGGGGCCTCAGGTGAGTTTCAGATGGTTAACAGATCGATTTTGGATTTGGCATATTAGCTGAAGTTTTCTGGTGTCTATGATCTGCTTTCCTCTTATGCGATCGCGTGAGAAGGTCCACGATCGTGTAGGCTAATCTGGGCAGTGAAGGATTTTATTCTATGATGTAACGACCCGACCGATCGTTTTGAGTATTTGCACTTCGCCCGGTAGTTTATGGGCATGAGTAGCTCTGTATGATGTATTATGACTTTTGTGAATCGTCTATTTTGGTTTTCAGGTTATTCGGAATCGAATTGGAAGAATGAATTTCATTGTTGAAGCTTTAAATTGGGAGAGTTGACCAAGTTTGAATTTTTGTGAATTGGATCCGGAACGGAGTTTTGATGGTTCTGGTAGGTCTGTTGGGTGATTTTGGACTTAGGAGCGCATTCGGATTGTGATTTGGAGGTCTGTAGTGGAATTTGGCTTGAAATGACAGAAGCTGGACTTTTGAAAAGTTTGACCGGCGGGTTGACTTTTTGATATCAGGGTCGGAATCCGATTTTTGAAATTGGAATAGGTCTGTAATGTGACATGTGACTTGTGTGCAAAATGTGAGGTCAATTGGACGTGATTTGATAGGTTTCGACATAGGTTGTGGAAGTTTGAAGTTTCAAAGTTCATAGATTTTGATTTGAGGTGTGATTCATCGTTTTGATGTTGTTATGTGTGATTTGAGGACTCGAGTAGGTCTGTATTATGTTATGAGAATTGTTGTTATGTTTGGACGGGGCCTAGAGGGGCTCGGGCGTGTTTCGTATTATTTTCTTCAATGTTGTTATTGCTGGTTCTAGTGTGATAGCACCTGCGGCTGGTTTGCGCAGGTGCGATGGTCGAAGAAGTGATGAAGGGGTCGCAGGAGCGGAAATGTTGCTGGGAGCAGGGTTCCACAGAAGCAGAGATTGCTTCGCATCTGCGAAAGCGCATATGCGGCGAGTTGAGTGAAAAAGCGGTTGGCAGCGCAGAAGCGATATTTGGCTGCGCACCTGTGAGTATTTACCGCATGTGCGAAGGCAGGCCTCCAGTGCTGCTCCGCAGAAGCGTGATTTTTGGTCGCAAAAGCGACGTCACAAAAGCGGCTAATGTGTCGCAGGTGCTAAAGTGCTGGGCAGAATGATAAATACAAGGGTTCGCAATTTTGGCTTCATTTTAGCATTTCCAATCTCGGATTTAGGGGATGTTTCAAGCAAATCTTACCATATGAATTGAGGTAAGTGTTCTCTACTCGGTTTTGGTTATATTTCATGAATCTACCTTCGTTTTGGTAATTGGATTGTGAATTTAAAGAGGAAATTGGGGGTTTTGACCTAAAGTTTCATAATATGAATTTTTGAGTTTTGAACATCGAATTGTAGTCGGATTTGAGTGAAACTAGTGTGATTGGACTCGTAATTGAATGGGTTGTTGGATTTTGTAAATTTTCTCAGGTTTCGAGGTATGGGCCCGGGTTGGGCTTGAGGCCAATTTTGGGCTTTTGATTCAAGATTTGATCTTTTCGGTTGGGATTGGTTCCTTTAGCATTGTTTGATGTACTTGAGCCGTTCGGAGGTCGTAACGCGCGGGATGACATCTTTGGAGCATCGCTTGGCTTGCTCGGCATTGGTATTGGCTTGTTCGAGGTAATTAACTCTTCTAATCTTGGAGCTGAGGGTATGAAACCCCAAAATACGTGTTATGTGATTTGTGTTGAGGTGATGCACATGCTAGGTGACGGGCGTGTGGGTATGCACCATGTGAATTGGGACTCGGTTATTTACATGGCATTGTATAGTGGTCCTACTTTGTTGATGTCCGTGTTTTCACCATGTGATAAAGTAATTGAGTTGTTAATCATGCTAGATACCATGTTTAGGCTTTATAACGATACTGCTAGGACCTATGGTGGTCGTTTCTTGCTGTTATTTCATTGTTTTAAGTGATTACTCGTACTCTGTTATATTCATGCATTCATATCATATCCCAGTCTTAGTTATTTACTGATACATCATATCATTGTTGTTGGGCTAGTTTCATGGCATTGTGAGCCCGTGAGTGAGACTGAAGAGATTGATGACTGAGTGAGGCTGGGGCCTGTTTGTGAGGATGTTGTCACTATAGCACGTGAGTTGTCTGTGTGATTTCAGATGTTGATATTATAGCATGTGAGTTGTCCGTTCAGCATGTGAGTTGTCCGTGTGATTCTAGATATTGATATTATGGCATGTGAGTTGTCCGTGTGATTTCAGATGTTGATATTGTATCACGTGGGTTGTCCGTGTGATTCCAGATATTGATATTATGGCACGTGAATTATACGTGCATCACGTGAGTTGTCTGTGTGATTTCAGATGTTGATATTATAGCATGTGAGTTGTCCGTGCAGCATGTGAGTTGTCCGTGTGATTCTAGATATTGATATTATGGCATGTGAGTTGTCCGTGTGATTTCAGATGTTGATATTGTATCACGTGGGTTGTCCGTGTGATTCCAGATATTGATATTATGGCACGTGAATTATACGTGCAGCACGTGAGTTGTCCGTGCAGCACGTGAGTTTTCCGTGCGGTTATAGCACTGGGGCTAAAAGGAGCCTTTTCGGAGTGTGCACACCCCCACTAAGCGCAGTCGACTATAAATAGAGATCGGGATGCACGTCGTAGCGGGTATTATACAGCGTTGAGTTATTGAGTGGGCTGAGCATAGTGAGAGAGAATGCGAGACAATGAGATTGAGTACTCTGAGAGTGTAAGTACATGAGCTCATCATCGCGATGCATTACATTTGACATGTGTACTTGAGATACATGCATTAAGGTGCATCTCCTGCTACTACCCAAGTTTGGGGACATTTTTGATTTTACTTGTATCTTGACATGTAGGCATAGAGAAGTACTTTTCTCATGCTATCTGAATATGAAACATCTTACTATTTGCTGAAAGGAGTTTTTGGAAAAAATCACAGTTTTTAAACTTACTCGTATATTGATTTTCGGTAAAAGATTTGGGTTTCCACTGAGATACTTGAAAAGAAATGCCTATTTTTATGGAACTATGAACGAACTGAGCCTTTTATTTTCGAGATACTCTTTTTTTATTGTACTATGCTGTTATGAACTGTTGTGGAATATTGGTGTTGTACCCGACCTTTTCTTTTGTTAGCTCGTCACTACTTTTAACCTAAGGTTAGGTTTGTTACTTATTGAATACATGGGGTCGGTTGTACTCATACACACCTTGCTTGCAGATGTTGGCTGTTGATGTTGCTGTGTTCGATGGGAGCTGCATTTGAAGATGTATCTGCGTCCCAGTTGTAGCTGCCTTTTGTTCGTGGTAGCCTTAGATATATAAAAATTATGTTTATGTACTTTTCAAATAGACGATGTATTTATTTCATTTCAGCTTTGTAAATTCTATTCTTAGAAGCTCATGATTTGTACTACATGTTCTTGGGAAACGTATCTGATTCGAATATTTTTTTACTTAATTACTTTATTAATTGTTATTGGAATTGGTTAGTGGTTAATTGGCTTACCTAGCAGGTTGGGTTAGGTGCCATCATGACTAGTGGATTTGGGGTCGTGACAAGGTGGTATCAGAGCTCTGGGTTTATAGGTTCTACAAGTCATGAGCAAGTGTCTAGTAGAGTCTTGCGAATCGATACGATGATGTCCATACCTATCTTCGAGAGGCTACAAGACATTTAGGATATACTTCACATCTTGTATAAACTTGTAATATTTTAGAAATTATGAATGAAGTTGCTAATGAATATGAAATGGGAGTTGTTAATAAAATCTTTAGAAAGTTTGATTAATAGAGTACATCTCCTCTTTGTTCATGGATGAGTTTGGGTAGAAGAAAATCTAATAGGCTTGCTCGACCGGATTCACTCGGTTGAGCGCCAGTCGCGCTCCCCGAGTTTGGGGCGTGACAGTTCGATCATTTCTTTATAGTTTATTTGGGCAATTTAATCGGTATTTTTTATTTTCAAATATGAAAATTACATCTTTTTCCTAGGCCCTACTTGTGGGATTTCACTGAGTATTTATCGTGAGGCATTGATTCAGCTTGAAGTATAACTCTTTGAATTTCTTTCACGCATTCGTATACGCATGTGAGCGCTCGATATCGGCAGTGCATCGCTGACTTGTGATTCAATGAACGGGGTGCGAGATGTGATTTCTGTGTGGTGACAATGCGCCATTCTGGAGGACTGGAGGCCAAGTTTTGACTGTAGCTTGAGGACGAAGATTTAATGGTGTGAGCATGTGCTTTTGGACTTATACGTCTGGTTGTGTCCCTGCGAGGGGAATTTGTGGCTCGATGAGTGGTAGAATGTCTTTGTGATGAGAATGATGTGACTGCGGGAGGTGTTTGTTTTAAGACGATTTGAATGCGACGAGAAGGGTTTCCTTGAGATATAACAAGGACTATGGGGTGCCTGATTTCTGTCTTGATTTGGCGTATGGTCTCAAGTTATGGGGGCATTGAATGATCTCTCATATTGTTTAGTCGTGCGGTGAAGTAGATTCTCATGTCTTGTTGATGAGTTCAGAATTGAGAAGATTGAGTGATTGCTTAGTAGTTGTGGCTGTGAAAGGGTATAAAGAGATGTGAATTTGAGGCTGAGTAGGTGGGCTATAACCTGCGAGGTAATCTACGGATGTGTGATTTTTATAATGTTGTGTGGAGGCATTCTGTTCAACCAGTTGGGTATATTTGTGCGATTTGAGTTTGGATTGGTTATAACAGTTGACCTGACTATCACGAGGATGAACGCGAGATTTGCAGATAATTTGAAGTAGTAGATGGTTTGTGTTACACGAGCTTATGAAGGATTTAGTGTAATCTCACTGTGGTATTATGATAGTAATGGGGTATGGTTATTGTAAGAAATCAGATGTTTTATTGCATGGCTTCGAGCCAAGTGGGGGAGTCTGCTACCGACGAGTTGATTGTACGATTATGTGTTGTATTGGTTTCGGTTTGAGGTATACTAGTGAATCTGTTATGACTACAGGGGTTGTGATTGAGGTTGACTAGAGTAAGGGGATTTCTGGATACAGGTTGTATTACACTCTATGGGTCACAGAATAATTGAGTGGTTATTCGTGACGGGTGTAGTGTACATGGAGTAGGAATCTGCTCAGTTGCTTAGGAGTGTGGGTTACTCCCTTGGGTGTTGGTGTGCTAATAGGGCACAAGTCGTTCGCTCCGTTTGGTCGGTTTAATTGAGATCTGAGTAGAGTGGATCACTCTCGAGAATGGTGCTGATGGATTCAAGATTTATATGTAGAGATTTGGAATTTTCAAGATTTGTATATGGCTAGAAACTGAGAGTTATTGTTGGATGGTGTCGAGACTTGTGGCATTTTTATACCATTGTGGATTATGCATTTCAGCATCAAGAAGGTGAAGGAAATAGTTTTAGGTTCACACAAGGTCTCTTTAGAGTGGGGGTCGCGGTCGCGGTGCTTTGGAGTGTTTAAGAGGGAACTTAGCGGCTCACGAGCCTTAAGGCGTTGTGGTTTTATACTAGGGTCTCTTGTGTGGTGAATTTTGGTTAAGGATCATGGTGTTCCAGTAAGGAGAAGTATCAATTTGAACGCAATGTGGAAGGGACTTGGAGAAATAGGACAGCGTGGTAGTAGGTTGGATCAACACAGTAATGGATATAATCGGTTCTTTAGGTACCTATGATGTGGCTAATCTCCAAAAGTGTTTCGTGGCAATGCTCTTGGGGTTTGGCGACCTACGTGGATGGCTTGAGTTAGAGAGATTCAGTTCTGATAGCTTAGTTATGTGCAACTGGGTTTCAAAGAGTTCTCAATGGTTTTTACCACGGTTCGAGGAGTATATTTCCTACCGGCGTGAGGGATATGTTGCGTATTGGGATTTCCTCCAGGATGAAATCAAGTGGAAGGCTTCTGACTGATCGGGTATGTATTCTGCTTGGGACTCAAAGTTGATTATCAGATTTTTGTACTCTTCATAGGATGGCATGGTAGATGCGGTGTTGTGTGGGATTGAGATTTGCATGTGCAAGGTAAAAGTTCAGTTTTGAAGGAAAGGACATAAATTTGTAGGCAACATGGATCGTTTCAGATGGCTAGGTAAATGATATTACTAATCGGTATGTCTTGATGAGAGTATATATTTCAGAAAGGGCAATGTGTTTTGATTTATGGATACTTCACGGGATTGCGACACTCTCCTAGTTGATCGACTGCTGATATTCAAATTTTTCCATATGGCACGGAAGAATATTAGAAGTATTCCTTGGGGGATGATCGTGTATGAGAGATGTGTTAGACATTCGGGCGGTGGAGTTGGGATCAAATATGGTGATTTGTGTGTCCTATGGATTTGGAGGCTGGGAATTCTCAGGAACAGATTGTTTCATGGTTGCGGACTGTGAGGTTGTGGCCAAAGCTAGACAGATGATAGTATATGTTATGCTTCAGTCATTGTGTACTTCTGAAGGGTTATCTATCTATTAGTGGGTGACTAGAGTCGATTTGGGGGTCCATTGGTAGGCCCAATTAGGATGTGTATTCTACACCGAGCCGGATTGGTTGGTTCCATACTACTATTATTGAGGGATGTGCCATTCGGTTGTTGTTGAGCTTATTCGTGTTCTGAAATGATCTGTGAGTTACTCCTCTATGCTACGAGGAGTTGTGATTCGTTGGTTATAAGCACGCCTCGTGCGACTCTATTTGGGCCTTATAGCGGAAATTGTGCAAGAGGGGTATTTGGGTGATGCATGATTGGTTGCGCATTGGTTATGTTCTTTCGGGTTTGTGTGGCATTGTGTCATTTGCTTCTCCATGGTTATGGTAGTGCACTTTGAGACTTGATGTCGAATTGCGCGTGGTTATTGATTTTGAGCGTGATGGCTGAGGTATTTCATATGGATCATTATTTGGATGGGGTCACGCATTGCAACAGAGTTATGCTGATATATGATCCGTTGTGTTAGATTCGTGTGTTATGGTTCTACGGTATGTGATGGATTTTTAGCATTTCGTTGTGACGATACCTGTTATGCTTACGGGGCAGTTCTCTTATCTGAGTCATTATTCCTGATTTAGTACATTTGGAATGTTGCTTATTGGTGCACAGATTGCACGATTTGTGGCTTTAGATTGTATGGGTGTGTCATGTCACTAGAGTGGTTGTGCTGGATGAGATGAGGTCATTATAACTAGAATGGATACTATCAGAATTAATGTCAGCATGGTTGGAAGGATAACATCAAAAGTCAGCTTAGAAATTTGCTATATTCCTTGTCGAAGGAGATGAACGCTATGACTTGTTGATCTGATGAAGGGTTATGAGTTCTACATGTTTCTTTCATCATTGGTAGTTCACGAAGGTTTAGAACGAGGCTTTGTTTGATATAAGGTTGTTACCGGTATTGGGTTGATTTGAGCAACTACTATGATTATAAATCTTTGCTTCGAGCGTTTGAGTTTTGTGGTATTTGAGTTTTGAGTATTTGAGTTATTGTTATGGCTTGTGGTACAGATTGTCCAGACTTATACAGTATGTAGATGCGAAATTCTGATCTTATAATAAATTTCGGATGTTGGAAATTAGATTCGAAGGCTTGTGGGCTAGGTTGAATTGAGAAATTTCAGTTATATTGTGTTATCGAACTTGTATGGGATAGGGTGACGTGGGATCATCCCCGGGAATGTGCATGGCAAGGTTATACGGCAGTTTGATGCTTCGAGAACCACTCTGGACACATTCGAGGACGAACGTATGTTTAAGTGGGGGAGGATGTAACAACCCGACCGGTCGTTTTGAGCATTTGCACTTCCCTCGGTAGTTTACGGGCATGAGTAGCTCTGTATGATGTATTATGACTTATGTGAATCGTCCGTTTTGGTTTTCAGGTTATTTGAAATAGAATTGGAAGAATGAATTTCATTGTTGAAGCTATAAATTGGAAGGGTTGATCAAGTTTGACTTTTTGTGAATGTGAACCCGAAACTGAGTTTTGATGGTTCCGATAGGCGTATTGGGTGATTTTGGACTTAGAAGCGCATCCAGATTGTGATTTGGAGCTCCGTAGTGGAATTTGGCTTGATATTGCGGAAGTTGGATTTTTGGGAAGTTTGACGGGGGGGTTGACTTTTTGGAATCGTGGTCGGAATCAAATTTTGGAAATTGGAATAGGTCCGTAATGTGAAATGTGGCTTGTGTGCAAAATTTGAGGTCAATCGGACGTGATTTGATAGGTTTCGACATCAGTTGTGGAAGTTTGAAGTTTCAAAGTTTATAGATTTTGATTTATGGTGCGATTCATCGTTTTGATGTTGTTATGTATGATTTGAGGCCTTGAGTAGGTCCGTATTGTGTTATGGGACTTGTTGGTATGTTTGGACGGGGGCCCCGAGGGGCTCGGGCGTATTTCAGATCATTTTCTTCAATATTGCTATTGCTGGTTCTGGTGTGACTGCATCTGCGGTTGGTTTGCGCAGGTGCGATGGCCGCAGAAGAGACAAAGGGTCGCATGAGCGGAAATATTGCTGGGAGCAGGGTTCCATAGAAGCGGAGATTGCTTCGCATCTGGGAAGGCGCAAATGCGATGAGTAGAGCGCAGAAGCGATTGGCTGCGCAGAAGCGATATTTGGGCGCGCACCTGCGGGTGCACAGATACGGGTATTTACTGTAGGTGCAAAGCCAGGTCCCCAGTGCTTCTCCACAGAAGCGTGATTTTTTGTTGCAAAAGCGACGTCGCAGAAGCGGCTGATGTGTCGCAGGTGCGAAAGTGCTGGACAGAATGATAAATACAAGGGTTCACAATTTTTGCTTCATTTTAACATTTCCAAGCTCGGATTGAGGCGATGTTTCAAGCAAATGTCACCATATTAATTGGGGTAAATGTTCTCTACTCAGATTTGGTTATATTTCATGAATCTACCTTCAGTTTGGTAATTGGATTGTGAATTTAAAGAGGAAATAGGGGGTTTTCGCCTAAAGTTTCATAATATGAATTTTTGAGTTTTGAATATCGAATTCGAGTCGGATTTGAGTGAAACTAATGTGGTTGGATACGTAATTGAATGGGTTGTCGGATTATTTAAATTTTGGCGGGTTTCGAGGTGTGGGCCTGGGTTGGGCTTTTGGCTGATTTTGGGCTTTTTGATTCAAGCTTTGATCTTTTTCGATCGGGATTGGTTCCTTTAGCATTGTTTGATGTACTTGAGTTGTTTTTGGTTAGTTCCGAGCAGTTCGGAGGTCGGAACGCGCGGGGTGGCATCTTAGGAGCATCGATTGTCTTGATCGGCATTGGTATTGGCTTATTCAAGGTAAGTAACTCTTCTAATCTTGGAGCTAAGGGTATGAAACCCCGAAATACATGTTATGTGATTTGTGTTGAGGTGACGCACATGCTAGGTGACGGGCGTGTAGGGTTCATCATGTGAATTGGGACTCTTTTGTTTCCATGGCACTGTATAGTGGTCCTACTTTGTTGATGTACGTGTTTTCACCATGTGATAAAGTAATTGAGCTATTAATCATGCTAGATACCATGTTTAGGCTTTATGACGATACTGCTAGGACCCATAGTGATCGTTTCTTGTTGTTATTTGACTGTTTTCAGTGATATTTCGTACTCAGTCATATTCATGCATTCATATCATATCTCAGTCTTAGTTATTTATTGATACATCATATCATTGTTTTCGGGCTAGTTTCATGGCATTGTGAGCCCGTGAGTGAGACTGGAGAGATTGATGACTAAGTTAGGACGGCGTCCTGTTTGTGAGGATGTTGTCACTATAGGACGTGAGTTGTCCGTGTAACATGTGAGTTGTCCGTGCGATTCCAGATGTTGATATTATAGCACGTGAGTTATCCATGCGCACGAAACACGTGAGTTATCCGTGCAGCATGTAAGTTGTCCGTGCGGTTCCAGATATTGATATTATGGCACATGAATTGTCCGTGAAACACGTGAGTTGTCCGTGCGGTTATAGCGCTTGGGCTGAAAGGAGCCCCTCCGGAGTCTACACACCCCTAGTGAGCGCAATCGACTATAAGTATGGATCAGGTTGCACGACGCAACGGGTATTGTACAATGCTGAGCGATTGAGTTTGCTGAGCATAGTGAGAGAGAATGCGAGACAATGAGATTGAGTACTCTGAGAGTGTGAGTACATGAGTTCATCATCAAGATGCATTGCAGTTGACATGCGTACTTGAGATACATGCATAGAGGTGCATCTCCTGCTGCTACCCAGTTTTGGGGACATTTATGATCTTACCTATATCTTGACATATAGACATAGAGAAGTACTTTTCTCATGCTATCTGAAAATGAAACATCTTACTATTTGTTGAAAGGAGTTTTGGGAAAAAATCACAGTTTTCAAACTTACTCGTGTATTAGTTTTCGGTAAAATATTTGGGTTTTCACTGAGATACTTGAAAAGAAATACCTATTTTTCTTGAACTGCGAACGAACTGAGCCTTTATTTTTGAGTTACTCTTTTGTTATTGTACTATTCTATTATGAGCTGTTGTGGAATATTGGTGTTGTACCCAACCTATTGTTTTGTTAGTTCATCATTACTTTCAACCTAAGGTTAGGTTTGTTACTTATTGAGTACATGGGGTAGGTTGTACTCATACTACACTTCTGCACCTTGCGTGCAGATGTTGGCTGCTGATGTTGTTGTGTTTGATGGGAGAGGGATTTGAAGATGTACCTACGTCCCGGTTGTAGCTGTCTCTTGTTTGTGGTAGCCGTAGATCTATAATAATTCTGTTTATGTACTTTTCAAGCAGACGATGTATTTATTTCATTTCAGCTTTGTAAATTCTATTCTTAGAAGCTCATGATTTGTACTACCAGTTCTTGGGAAACGTATTAGATTCAGATATTTCTTTACTTAATTGTTTTATTAATTGTTATTGGAATTGGTTAGTGGTTAACTGGGTTACCTAGCGGGTTGGGTTAGGTGCCATCACGACTAGTGGATTTGGAGTCATGACATACGCATTCACGAGCAGGGGGATGCGAACGCCTAGTTGTAAAATGTTGTGGTTCGCGAATGAGTGGCAAAGGCCGCATTCGCGGAGAGTATTGGAGGCAGGAGCTGGGGCCAGGCAATTGTTCTATGCGGTCGCATGGGGAAGAAAGTGATCGTGTAGCTATGAGGAGTCAGTTGTACGCAATCGCGGTTGTTGATACGCGTTCGTGTAGAAGGGTTTCTGGGAAAAAGCATAGTTGTGCTTCGTGATCGCGTGGAATGTTCCACGATCGCGATGAAGGCATAACTGGGTAGATTATAAGTTTCAAAAAGGAGGGTTTTGGGTTCATAACACAAAATTGATTTGGGAGTTCGGTAGAAGGCATTGTTTGTAGGGATTTTCATGTGGGTGTTTGGGGTAAGTGATTCCTATCTAGTTTTGGTTAATTTCCATGATTATGCCTTTGATTCTACCATTAAATTTGTGATTTGGGGTGGAAAATTTAGGAAAATGAAGAAGAGTTCTTGGGCTAGATTTTTGAGGTTTTGAATGCGATTTTGTTATTGGATTTGAGTAAATTTGATATGGTTAGACTTGGGGATGAATGGGCTTTCGAGTTTGGTGATTCTTGTTGGATTCCGAGAATTGGGCCCGGGGGCCGATTTGGAGCCGATTTCGAATTTTTGAGTTATAACTTCGTAAATTCTTGTAGAATTGATTCCTTTAGCATGTAATGATTATATCGTACTATTATGGCTAGATTCGAGGCATATGGAGGCCGATTTGCANTAGATGTTTGAGGGTTTGAATGGGATTTTGTTATCGGATTTGAGTAAATTTGATATCGTTAGACTCAGGGTTGAATGGGCTTTCAGGTTTTGTGATTTGTTTTGAATTCCGAGGCGTGGGCCTGGGGGCCGGTTTGGAGCCGATTTGATATTTTTGAGTTATAACTTGGTAATTTCCTGTAGAATTGATTCCTTTAGCCCGTATTGATTTTATCGTACTATTATGGCTAGATTCGAGGCATTTGGAGGCCGATTTGCAAGGAAAAGGCATTTTGGAGTAGAGTATTGCTCGAATTGAGGTAAGTAGCACTTCTAAACTTGGCTCTGAGGGTTTGAAACCCCGAAATATCTGTTATATGATTGGTGTTGAGGTGACGCACATACCAAGTGACGGGCGTGCACCATGAGAATTGTGGCTTGGTTGATTCCATGGCACTGTATAGTGGACTTATCTTGTTGATGTCCGTGTTTTCATCATCTTATAAAGTAATTAAGTTGTTAAACATGCTAGAGATCATGTTTAGGCTATATGCCGGTGCTGTTGGGACCCATAATGGTCGTTTCTTGCTGTTATCTTACTGATTTCATTGATACTTCGTACTCAACCATATTCAGTTATTTTACATCATATCTCAGTCTCTGTTGTGTTTTATTGATGCATCATGTCATTGTTTTCGGGTTAGTTTCATTGACATGGTGAGCCCGTGAGAGAGAATGGAGAAATTGATGACTGAGTGAGGCCGAAGGCCTGACTAAGAGTGACATTTATGAGATCGGGCTGCATGTCGCAGTGATTATACTGATTTATGATAGCACTTGGGCTGAAGGAGTCCCTCCGGAGTCTGCACACACCCCTAGTGAGCGCGGTTGATTATATTGAGGGATAGATTTTCCCTGAACATTGATCTTGTCCGAAACATTATATACATAGTGATGGATCTTCCCCACAGGATGGATTGGACCTACTCTGTACTGGGTGACTGACGGTCAGTCAATGTATATATTCTAAGACGGATCTTCCATGGGCCGGGCCATATACAGTACTTAGTGATTGAGCAAATGAGAGTGTGAGCATATGAGGCTGACAGCATGGTGCATCAGATACAGCATGCGCATTGGCATGTAGGATTAGAGAAGTTATATTCTTCTTATCATTCAGATTTGATCTATTTTACTAGTTTAAGTTTATCTGCTTAACATAAAAGCATGCCTACATTTCTACACTGTTACTTCTATATTGAAATGTGCTGGTTGAGTTCGTCACTACTTTCAGTCAAAAGTTTGGATTTGTTACTTATTGAGTTGGTTGTACTCACATTACACCCTGCACCTCGTGTGTAAATTCAGGTGCTTCCAGTCATGGCGGCTGCTGAGTGTGGAGTCAGGATCTTAGGAGATCATCGAGGTAGTTGCATGACGTTCGCAGACCTTGACCCTCAATCGTTATCTTTACTTGTATTTTAGTTTTTACTGTTTAAAAATTATATTAGACTATCTTACATTGTAGATGCTCATGTACTCGATGACACCCTGGTTTTGGGAGAGATTGTATTGGGTTGCGTATTTATTTTTGTCTTCAAAGGTATTTCTTAAATATTAACTGTTGCCGTATTGTTTTCAAAGCTTTTGGTTATGTTGGAATAGTGGAGTAATTGGCTTGCTAGTTCCACGATAGGCGCTATTATGACGGTTGGTTTTGGGTTGTGACGAGTTGGTATCAAAGCCTAGGTTACATCGGTCTCACGAGTCATTAGCAGGATTAGTAGAGTCTTGCGGATCGGTACAGAGACGTCTCTACTTATCTTTGAGAGGTTGTCGAACCCTTAGGAACTTTCACATTCTTGTATTCTTGTCGTGCGAATTTGTTGATTCCAGTAACTAAATTTCTGTTATTCTATTCTCTCACAGATGGTGAAGATACGTACTACTAGGCAGGAGGGACAACCACCAGTACTACCAGCTAGGGCCGCGAGAGACCGAGGTCGCGTTAGGGGCAGGGGTGCAGCTCGTACAACAGCTAGGGTAGCACCTGCAGGCCTCCCAGTCGCTCCAGCTCCGGAGCAGGTACCAGATACAATTGATCCAGTGGGGCCAGCTCAGGCACCAGCTGTGCCTATCGTGATTCCAGGCCTTCAAGAGGCCTTAGCTCAAATTCTGATCGTGTGTGCTAGTCTTGCTTAGGCGGTCTCTGTTCCGGCCGCAGCAGCCACTTCTCAGGCCGGCAGAGGTACTCAGACTCCAGCCGCCCATACACTATAGCAGGTGATGCAGGGACTCCAGACCCTAGGGGCACTACCAACCCAGCCGGCTACAGCTGCTCAGGCCCCTGTATTCCCCATTATGGCTGATGATGAGCAAAGGAGACTTGAGATATTTGGGAGACTTCGACCTCCATCATTTAGCGGTGCTTAGTTAGAGGATACTCGGGTTTTTTTGGATAAGTGCAAGCGGGTGCTTCGGAACGCGATTATTGTTGAGACCAATGGGGTCTCATTCACCACTTTTTAGTTTTTTGGGGAAGCCTATAGATGGTGGGAGACTTATGAGAGGCGCATGCCGGTCGGTGTAGCACCACTTATATGGCAGGAGTTCTCCGTTCTCTTCTTGGAGACGTTTGTGCCGCAGTCTCGCAGAGAGGAGCTACACATATAGTTTGAACAACTTTTTCAGGATGTCATATCTGTGACGCAGTACGAGATGAGGTTTTCTAAGTTTTCTCGTCACACAGTTTGGTTGATTCCCACTGATAGGGAGAGGATCAGGAGGTTCCTTGATGACCTCACATATCAGCTGTGGTTTCTTATGACTTGGGAGATGGTATGTGGTGCTACTTTTGATAAGGTAGTCGACATTGCTCGGCAGATAGAGATGGTCCGCAGTCAGGAGCGGGGTGCGAGGGAGGCCAAGAGGCCTCATGGGTCATGAGGTTTTAGTGGTGTTCCTTCTGGAGTCCAATTCTACCACGACATGGGTCGTCCTTATAGGCATGCTCAGACGAATCGTCCCATTCACCGTGGTGCATCATCCGGCCATGGTTCATACAGTACACATCAGGGCCAGTTATCTCTCAGTGCCCTTCCAGATCAAGGTTTGTCCCATGCACCTTCAGTTCAGGACTCATCGTCACCGGGGTCTTCTAGCGGGTATTCTAGTACTCGTAGCTCCCTTCAGTCCCCACCTCCATTCTCATGGAGAGGTTTCTTTGAGTGTGGATATTTGGGTCATATCAAGAGTCATTGTCCCCGCCTTTCGGGAGGTTCAGCTCGGAAGAGGAGCCAGCCTACCAATTCAGCACCTATTACTTCACCACCAGCCCAGCTAGCTCTGGGTGGAGCTCAGTCAGCTAGGGGCCCCCTTAGAGGGGGAGTACGATTAGGTGGTGTCGAGGCCCGATTTTATGCACTCCCTGCCATACCAGATGTTATTGCTTCAACATAGTAATCACATGTATTGTCTCAATATGTCACCGAGATGCTTCTGTATTATTTGACCATGGTTCGACTTATTCATATGTATCATCATATTTTTCTCATCGTTTGGTTTTTCCCCGTGAGTCTTTAGTTTCATATGTTCATGTCTCTAAACCCGTGTGCGATACTATTATTGTGGACCGTGTATATCGGTTATATATGGTGACTATTGGGGGATTGGAGACCAGAGTTGATCTTTTGCATCTTAGTATGGTGGACTTTGACGTGGTTTTGGGTATGGATTGGTTGTCTCCCTTCCATGCAGTTCTACATTGTCACGCTAAGACCGTGATGTTGGCAATGCCGGGATTACCAAGGATTGAGTGGAGAGGTTCTCTAGACTATATTTCCAGTAGAGTGAATTCAAATTTGAAGGCCCAACGGATGGTTGGTAAAGGTTGTTTATCTTATCTGGACTCTGTGAGGGATGTTAGTGCTGATGCTCCCACTATTGATTTTGTTATGGTAGAGAGGGAGTTTCCGGATGTTTTTCCTGCAGATCTGCTGGGCATGCCACCCGAGAAGGACATTGACTTCTGTATTGACTTGGTGTCGGGCACCCAGCCTATTTCTATCCCAGCATATCGTATGGCACCAACTGAGTTGAAAGAATTAAAGGAGCAGTTTCAGGAACTCCTTGATAAGGGGTTTATTAGGCCTAGTGTGTCGCCTTGGGGTGCACCAATTATGTTTGTGAAGAATAAGGACGGCACTTTGAGGATATGCATTGATTATAAGTACTTGAACAAAGTTACAATCAAGAACAAGTATCCTTTCCGCGTATCGATGATCGGTTTGACCAGCTTCAGGGAGCGAGGGCGTTCTCCAAAATTGATTTGAGGCCTGGGTATCACCAGTTGATGATTCGGGACTCGAATATTCTAAAGACAACATTCAGGACCCGTTATGGTCATTATACGTTCCTTGTGATGCCTTTTGGGCTTACCAATGCCCCAGCAGCGTTCATGCATCTGATGAACAATGTATTTCAGCTTTATATCGACTCGTATGTCATAGTGTTCATTGATGATATCCTAGTGTACTCTCGTAGCTAGGAGGAGCATTCCTAGCATTTGAGGATTGTGTTGCAACAATTGAGGGAGGAGACGTTTTATGCCAAGTTCTCTAAGTGTGAGTTTTGTCTCAGTTCAGTGGCATTCTTGGGGCACGTGGTGTCCAGTGAGGGTATTCAGATGGATCCAAAGAAGATAGAGGAGATTCAGAGTTGGCCCCGACCGTCATCAGCTACAAAGATTCAGAGTTGTCTTGGCTTGACCGGTTATTATCGTCACTTCGTGAAGGGCATCTCGTCTATTGCATCGCCCTTGACAAAATTGACCCAAAAGGGTGCCCCTTTCAGGTGGCCGGATGAGTGTGAGGAAAGATTTCAGAAGCTCAAGACTGCCTTGACCACATCTCTAGTTCTAGTTTTACCTTCAACTTCCGGCTCTTATACAGTATATTGTGATGCTTCTCGGATCGGTATTGGGTGTGTCTTAATGTAGGAGGGTAGAGTGATTGCTTATGCTTCGCGTGAGTTGAAGCCTCATGAGAAGAACTATCCTATTCATGATTTGGAGTTAGCTGCCATCATTCATGCATTAAAGATTTCGAGGCATTATATCTACGGTGTGTCTTGTGAGCTGTTTACGGATCATCAGAGCCTCCAGCACTTGTTCAAACAGAAGGATCTAAATTTGAGGCAGCGGTGATGGTTGGAGCTGCTAAAGGACTATGATATCACTATTCTGTATCATCCCGGGAAAGAAAATGTGGTTGCCGATTCCTTGAGTAGAAAGGCGATGAGTATGGGTAGACTTGCATTCATTCCCGTGTGAGACCTCTTGCAGTTGATGTTCAGGCTTTGGCTAAACAGTTCGTGAGATTGGATATTTTGGAGCCCAACTGGGTTCTAGCTTGTGTGATTTCTCGGCCTTCCTTATATGATCGCATCAGAGAGCGCTAGTATGATGATCCCCATTTGCTTGTCCTTAAGGACACAGTTAAGCACGATGATGCCAGAGATGTGACTATTGGGGATAATGGGGTATTGAAGATGCAGGGTCAGATTTGTGTGCCCAATGTGGATGGGCTATGTGAGTGGATTCTTAATGAAGCCCACAGTTCGCAGTATTCCATTCATCCAGGTGTCGTGAAGACATCAGCTGGTGAGGCAGCACTATTGGTGGAAGAGAATGAAGAAGGATATAGTGGGGTTTGTAGCTCAGTGGCTTAACAGTCAGGTGGTGAAGTGTGAGCATCAGAGATCGGGTGGATTGCTTTAGAGGTTAGAGATTCTAGAGTGGAAGTGGGAGTGAATCACCATGGATTTCGTAGTTGGGCTCCGACGGACTTCGAGGAAGTTCGATGCTATTTGGGTGATAGTGGATTGGTTGATCGAGTCCGCGTACTTCATTCCAGTTAGGACTACTTATACGTGGGAGCGGTTGGCTGAGATTTACATCCGAGAGATTGGTCACCTCCACGGCGTGCCAGTATCCATCATTTCAGATCGAGGCACGCAATTTACATCACAGTTCAGGAGAGCACTACAACGAGAGTTGGGAACCCAGGTTGCGTTGAGCATAGCATTTCATCCTCAGACGGACGGATAGTCTGAGGGCACTATTCAGATATTGGAGAACATGCTACACGCGTGTGTCATTGATTTTAGGGGTTTTTGGGATCAGTTTCTGCCACTAGCGAAGTTTGCCTACAACAATAGCTACCTGTCGAGCATTCAGATGGCTCCGTATGAGGCTTTGTATGGGAGATGATGTAGATCGCTGGTGGGTTGGTTCGAGCGGGGGGAGGCTGGGCTATTAGGTATTGACTTGGTTCAAGATGCATTGGACAAGGTAAAATTGATTCAGGACCGGCTTCGCACGACACAGTACAGACAGAAGAGTTAGGCCGACAGGAAGGTCTGTGATGTTGTTTACATGGTTGGTGACAAGATCCTGCTAAAGGTTTCACCCATAAAATGTGTTATGAGGTTCAAAAAGAAGGGGAAGTTGAGCGCTCGGTACATTGGGCCGCTTGAGGTGCTTTGGAGGATTGGGGAGGTGGCTTACGAGCTTTCCTTGCCACCTAGTTTGTTGGGTGTGCATCAAGTATTTCATGTTTCTATGCTCCGGATGTATGTTGGTGATCCGTCTCATAATTTGGATTTCAGCACGGTTCAGTTAGATGGTGATCTGACTTATGATGTGGAGCCGGTGGCCATTTTGGATCGGCAGGTTCGGAAGTTGAGGTCAAAGGATATAGATTCAGTGAAGGTGCAGTGAAGGAGTCAGCGCGTGGAGGAGGCTATTTTGGAGACCGAGCAGGAGATGTGGAGCAGATATCCACGCATATTTGAGAATCCAAGTATGTTTCTAGACCCGTTTGAGGATGAATGCTTGTTTAACAATGGGAGGATGGAACGACCCAACCGCTCGTTTCGAGAGTTTTAGCTCCGTTCGCCCATTTACTGCTCCTTTTGTGCTTTATAGCTGTTATATGACTTATCAGGTTAGTTGGTTTGGGTCCGGAGAGATTTCAGAATGAATTGAGACACTTAGTATCATAATCAAAAGTTTAAGTTGGAAAAGTTGACCGGATGTTGACTTATATGTAAACGACTATGGATTTGCATTTTGATGGTTCTGTTAGCTTTGTTAGGTGATGTTGGACTTAGGAGCATGTCCAGATTGTGATTTGGAGATCTGTAGTTGAATTTGGCTTGAAATGGCGAAAGTCGGATTTTTGGGAAGTTTGACCGGGAGTGGACTTTTTGATATCGGGGTTGGATTCCGATTAAGGAAGTTATACTAGGTCCGTGGTGTCATTTGTTACTTGTGTGCAAACATTGGGGTCAATCGGGTGTGATTTGATAGGTTTCGGCGTCGTTTGTAGGAATCAGAAGTTTCAAAGTTCATTAGGCTTGAATCTATGTGTGATTTGCGTTTTTGATATTGTTTGAGGTGATTTGAGGGTTCGACTAAGTTTGTATGATGATTTGGGACTTTATGGTATTTTTGGTTGAGGTCCTGGGGGCCTCGGATGAGTTTCGGATGGTTAGCGGATCGATTTTGGACTTGGCATGTTAGCTGAAGTTTTATGGTGTCTCTGATATGGTTTCCTCTTATGTGATCGTGTGGGAAGGTCCGGGATCACGTAGGCTAATCTGGGCAGTGAAGGATTTTGTTCTACACATTTGCGAGCAGGGGAATGCGAATGCGTAGGTGTAGAATGTTGTAGTTCGCGAACGCGTGGCAAAGGCCTCGTTCGCATAGAGTATTGGAGGCAGGAGCTGGGGCCAGGCAATTGTTCTATGCGGTCGCGTGGGGAAGGACGTGATCGCATAGCTATGAGGAGTCAGATGTACACGACTACGATTGTTATTACGCATTCGCGTAGAAGGGTTTCTAGACAGAAGCATAGTTTTGCATTGCGATCGCGTGGAATGTTCCGCGATCGCGATGAAGACTAAACTGGGCAGACTTTAAGTTTCAAAAACTAGGGTTTTGGGTTCATAACACAAAATTGATTTGAGAGCTTGGTAGAAGGCGATTTTTGGAGGGATTTTCACATGGGTGTTTGGGGTAAGTGATTCCTATCTAGTTTTGGTTAATTTCCATGATTATGCCTTTGATTCTACCATTAAATTTGTGATTTGGGGTGGAAAATTTAGGAAAATGAAGAAGAGTTCTTGGGCTAGATTTTTGAGGTTTTGAATGCGATTTTGTTATTGGATTTGAGTAAATTTGATATGGTTAGACTTGGGGATGAATGGGCTTTCGAGTTTGGTGATTCTTGTTGGATTCCGAGAATTGGGCCCGGGGGCCGATTTGGAGCCGATTTCGAATTTTTGAGTTATAACTTCGTAAATTCTTGTAGAATTGATTCCTTTAGCATGTAATGATTATATCGTACTATTATGGCTAGATTCGAGGCATATGGAGGCCGATTTGCAAGGCAAAGGCGTGCTGGAGTAGCGTTTTTCTCGGATTGAGGTAAGAAACACTTCTATACTTGGCTCTGAGGGTTCGAAACCCCAAATATGTGTTATATGATTGGTGTTAAGGTGACGCACATGCCAACTGACGGGCATATGGGTGTGCACTCTGAGAATTGTGGCCTGGTTGATTCCATGGAATTTTATAGTGGACTTATCTTGTTGATGTCCGTGTTTTCATCATGTGATAGAGTAATTAAGCTGTTAAACATGCTAGAGATCATGTCTAAGCTATATGCCAGTACTTTTGGGGCCCATAGTGGTCATTTCTTGCTGGTATCTTACTGATTCCATTAATTTTTCGTACTCAGTCATATTCATTTATTTTACATCATATCTCAGTCTCTATTGTTATTTATTGATGCATCATATCATTTTTTCGGGCTAGTTTCATTGACATGGTGAGCCCGTGAGAGAGACTGGAGAGATTGATGACTAGGTGAGGCCGAAGGCCTGACTATGAGTGACATTTATGGGATCGGGCGGCACATCGCATTGGTTATACTGATTTATGATAGCGTTCGGGTTGAAGGTGCCCCTCTGGAGTCAGCACACACCCTCAGTGAGCGCGGTTGATTATATTGAGGGATGGATCTTCCCTAGACATGGATCTTGTCCGAAGCATTATAAATCTAGGGATGGATCTTTCCCACGGGTTGGATTGAACATACTTGGTACGGGGTGACAGATGGTCAGTCGATGTATATATTCCAGGATGGATCTTCCCTGGGCCGGGTTGGCCATATACAGTACTGAGTGATTGAGCAAATGAAAGTGTTAGCATATGAGGCTGACAACATGGTGCATCACATACAGCATGCACATTGGCATGTAGGAGTAGAGAAGTTATATTCTTCTTATCATCCAGATTTGATCTATTTTACTGTTTTGAGTTTATTTGTTGAACTTAAAAGCATGCCTATGTTTCTACACTGTTACTTCTATATTGAACTGTGCCAGTTGAGTTCGTCACTACTTTCAGTCCAAAGTTTGGATTTGTTACTTATTGAGTTGGTTATATTCATGCTACACCCTCCACCTCGTGTGTAGATTCAAGTTTTCGGTCACGGCGTCTGCTCAGTGTGGAGTCGGGATCTCGGGAGACTATCGACGTAGCTGCATGACATATACAGACCTTGACCCTCCTTCGTTTGCTTTACTTCTATTTCAGTTTTTATTCTTTAGAAATTGTATTAGACTATCTTCCATTGTAGATGCTCATGTACTTGGTGATACTTTAGTTTTGGGAGAGATTGTATTGGGTTGCATATTTATTTCTATCTTCAAAGGTTTTTCTTAAATATTAACCGCTTCCATATGTTTTTCAAAGCTTTTGGTTATGTTGGAGTAGTTGAGTAATTGGCTTGCCTAGTTCCACGATAGACGCCATCATGATGGTTGGTTTTGGGTCGTGACAGAAATACTATCTATGAATTTAGAATTGTACTCGAAAGTGGAAACTTTAGATTGCAATATGATTAGATAGAGCAAATGTTTGAACTTAAGCATCGGGGAATAGATTCGCGGTTATGATAGACATATATCTAATCGTTGCTTCGTTATTATACAAGTAATATTAATGAATTATTATTAATTCTTATTCCATGGACATATAGGCATTATGTTGACTTAAATAGGCAGGTAAGAACTCGAGAAATTATTATAAGTAATATTAACCCTATCAATCAATAAATCAGATAAATTAATTAGTCAATCCGGATGGATAAATCAACACGATTTTTAGCCGATCCATAACCCTGAAATATTCTCTTTTATTGATCTCAATTCAATATTTCACACACGATTTGTTCAAGTGCTTGTTTTAGTTATTTGGTTTGCAATTCTTAAGTTAGTTTAGTTATTCACATCCAACTGTCGAAGAAATCCCTTGAAAGATAACTTATATTAGTTTAGTTTAGTTTAGTTAATAGATGATAATAAGTCTATGTGCAGAATGATACTCTATTTATCACGTTATTACTTGTTGACCACGTATATTTGCGCGTGTGTTTGGCCCCAACATTTTTATTTTTACATTAAATATTCGACTGCATTTTCATCCTTTTATCCCCCATTTATAAAATAAGATAAAAATATTTGGTAGTGCTTCACGCGGTTATATCATTTTACATCAACCATACAAAACTTTTAGTTCTTAAAATAATAAGATTATGATAATTATTTTTTTATTGAATTTGTTCAAAAAAGTAATGACCGACTATATTATGCTTAATGGCTTGTAAATATCAAATTCTCTATAATAGATAAAATTAATACTAAAGGATGTATTTTAAATATCAAAATTTTGTAGGTTTTAGAATAATTATACGTTTTAAATAAAAATAATATTTTCTTAAAATTTTAAAAATTTAAACTTAAAGATGTAGCTATAAAATCCACAGGTAATTTTTAAAGTATTATATATTCAACTAAAGAAGCAACATGTAATGACCCGCCCGGTTGTTTTGAGAGTATTAGCCCCGAACCCCTATTTATTGCTGCCTCTATTTCATATTTGGGTTTTGTGACTTTTTGGGGTGTTTGGTGTCGGATTCGGGAGAGTTTCAGAGTGGAATGGAACACATAGTCCCTAAATTGGGAACTTAAGTTATAGGAATTTACCATAGTTTAAATTGGGTGAAGACGAGTTCGGAGTGAAGTTCCGACGGTTTCAATAGCTCCGTAGGGTGATTTCGGTCTTAGGAGCATGTCCGGATGTTGATCTGGAGGTATGTAGGTCATTTTAGCGTCAATTAGCGAAATTTGGAAATTGAATGATTTTTTGGAAGGTTTGACCGGGAGTGCAATTTTTAATATCGGGGTCGGATATCGATTCTGGAAGTTGGAGTAGGTCCATAATGTCAATTATGACTTGTGTGCAAAATTTGAGGTCAATCGGACTCGATTTGATAAGTTTCGGTATCAGATGTGAAGTTTTAAAGTTCAATAGGCTTGAATCTATGCACAATTCGTATTTTTAGCGTTGTTTGATGCGATTTAGAAGCTTGACTAAGTTCGTATGATGTTTTAGGACTTATTAGTATATTTGGTTGAGGTCTCGGGGGCCTCAGGTTGATTTCGGATGGTTAACGGATCAAGTTGAAGTCTAAAGAATGGCTGAAGTGCACTAGTTCTTGTGCAACCTCACTTGCGCAACATTTACCGCAGGTGCGGGCCCGCAGAAGTGTGAGGCCAAGAGTAGAAGCGGAACTGGAGGAAGTGGCCTGTGGTCGCAGGTGCAATGTGAAGGCCGCAGAAGCGGAGTCGCTTCTGCGGAAGTATGAGCGCATAAGCGTAAAGGGCAGGGAGGCCCATTGATCGCAGATGCGGATGAGGTTCGCAGGAGCGCATGCGCAGAAGCGCTCCTTGGCTGCAGGAGCTGAAACACAGAGGCACATTTGGGTCCGCAGAAGCAGACGAGCCTGGACTATGTTATAACCGCACCTGCGATGGAAATTTCGCAGGTGTAGAGCCGCATATACAGCTGTTGGTTCGCATGTGCTACTTCTCTGGGCAGAAAAGGGCCAATTCCGAGGGTTTAATTTCATTCTCCATTTGTGAACCTAGAGAGCATGGATTGAGGGAAAATTTCAAGGGTTTTTCGAAGGAAACATTTGGGTAAGGATTCTTGACTTGTTTTTGATTAATTTCCACTAAGATATCATTTATTCTTCCTTTACTAGTGAGCTGGGCCGTACATAGAGATTTCAAGGTATATCAGCCAGGGTCCGTAAACCTCGGAGTCCCCCTCTATCCTTATTATGATATTTTCCTTATTCTCTTTATACTATAATTTATAGAGACACTTAGTATCTTCTCTTAGAAGCTTGTGACTTATTTCTATGTGTAATTATTTGAATCGCAGTTTCTATTTATATTTTATGTGTTAAGATTTGAGTTTCATTTTATATTTAGTTATTCCGCAAATTATTAGGCTTACCTAGTCCTGGAGACTAGGTGCCATCACGATACCCTACAGAGGAAAATTTGGGGTCGTGACAAGTTGGTATCGTATCTCTAGGTTCATAAGTGTTATGATTCATAAGAAGGTTTAGTAGAGTCTCGCGGATCAGTACGGAGACGTCTGTACTTTTCTTCGGGAGGCTATGGAACTAGTAGGAAAAGCTTCACTTCTTTGATTCCTTATCGTGCGAGATTTTGACTTCAGATTCTAAATTTTTGTCTTTATATTCTCTCACAGATTGTGAGGACACGTACAACTGGATCAGATGACTAGACACCCGCACCCCCTGTTAGATCCGCGAGAGGCTAGCGCCAGGGTAGAGGTTAAGGAAGTCCACGTGGTGTAGCCAGAGCACCCGCACAAGCTGCTACAGAGGAGCCACTAGTATTTCCAATTGTAGAGCAGGAACCTGAGACGTCTGTTACTGCACCTGCCATCCAGGAGACTCTAGCCCAATTTCTGAGCATGTTCAGTACCTTGACCCAGGAAGGATTGATACCACTTCCACCTGCCACATCTCAGGTCGGGAGAGGAGCATAAACTCCCTTCGCCGGTATCCCAGAGTAGTGGGTTCAGGTCGACCAGGTACCATAGATCAAACCGATGCAGCCGGTAGCTCTAGTTCAACCCGAGGTTAGGACAACCTATTCTGAGGCGGAACAACTCAGGCACGAAAGGTACAAGAAGTACCATCCTCCTACTTTCAGTGGCTTGACATCAGAGGATACTGAGGGTTTTGTTGAGGAGTGCCACAGTATCCTCTGTACTATGGGTGTTCCAAAGCGTAGTGAGGTTTCTTTCACTACGTTCCATCTTAGAGAAGCTTACGAGTTGGGTAGTCCGGCAGAGGAAGCTTCACACACTTGGACTCAGTTCTCAAATATGTTCTTGAGGGAGTATGTTCCTTAGAGCCTCAGAGATGTATGTCACGCGAGTTTGAGTAGTTGCACCAGGGTTCTATGACCGTGTCAGAGTATGCGGTCTAATTTAGTGATTTGGCTAGGCATGCACCATCCTTGGTTGCTACTGTTTGAGAGCGAGTCCGTCGATATATTGAGGGGCTTAACCCCAATATCAGATTTAGCATGGCCAAAAAGTTGGAGATGGATATTGCCTACCAACAAGTAGTAGGGATTGCTAGGAGGTTGGAGGGTGTGCTGACTTGGGAGAGAGAGGAGAGAGAGGCCAAGAGGTCTCGAGAGTCTGGCACTTGTAGTGGTACTCGTGCCCCAGCTGCAGCTCGTCGGGGCAGGGGTTATATGGGTGGCCCTATTCATTCGGCACTTCCAACCGTCAGCGGTGGTCCAGCCATTCCTAGGATTCAGGATCCCTATTATGCACCGCCAGTGTCTAGTGTACCTCCTGTATGGGGTGCTTTCAGTAGTCAGTCCATCTGATCAGACTCGAGCCATTCACAGCAGCCACATCCTCTAAGAGCTTGTTTTGAGTATGGTGACACTTATCATGTGGTGAGGGATTTCCCTAGAACTAGTATGGGTACACCTCCCAAGATTTCTCAAGCACCGCGTGCTCTACCGGATCCTCAGGCTATGATTACAGCACCAACTACCACTCCACCTGCACCGCTAGCTAGGGGTGAAGGGTCGAGCAGGTAGAGGTCTCCCCAGAGGGGGAGGCCAAGCCAAATATTATGCCCTTCCTGCTAGGATGGAGGTAGTTGCATCAGATTCTGTCATCACAGGTATTGTTCCGGTCTGTCATAGAGATGCATCAGTCTTATTTGATCCAGGCTCCACATATTCCTATATGTCGTCTTATGTTGCTCCGTATTTGGGTATATCTCATGATTCTCTGAGTTCACCTGTCTATGTGTCTACACCCGTGGGTGATTCTATTATTGCTGACCGTGTGTATCAGTCGTGTTTGATTGTTCTTAGTGGTTTTGAGACCAGAGTCGATTTATTATTGCTCAGTAGGGTGGATGTTGATGTTATTTTGGGCATGGACTGGTTGTCTCCCTATCATGCTATCCTTGATTGTCATTCCAAGACGGTGATGTTGGCTATGCCAGGTCTACCATAGCTAGAGTGGAGAGATACCTTAGATTATGTTCCTAACATGGTTGTCTCATTTTTTAAGGCTCAGTGAATGGTTGAGACGGGATGTGATGCGTATATGGCCTATGTGAGGGATGTTAGTATTGATACTCCTACTGTCGAGTTCCGGTAGTGAGGGACTATTCTGCTGTTTCCTGACGGATCTTTCGAGTATGCCGCCCGACAAGGATATTGACTTTGGCATTAGTTTGTTACCGGACACTCATCCCATTTATATTCCACCCTATCGTATGGCCCCAGCAGAGTTGAAAGAATTAAAGGAGCAGTTGCAAGAATTGCTCGATAAGGGCTTCATTCGGCCCAGTGTGTCGCCTTGGGGTGATCCTGTCTTGTTTGTAAAGAAGAAGGATGGTTCTATGCGAATGTGTATTGATTATCGCTAGTTGAACAAGGTTATAGTAAAGAACATGTATCCATTTTCATGTATTGATGACCTATTTAATCATCTTTAGGGTGCCAGAGTGTTCTCTAAGATCGATTTGTGTTCAGGCTATCATCAGCTAAAGATTCGAGAACCAAATATCTCGAAGACTGCTTTCAAGACTCGGTATGGTCATTACGATGTCCTTGTGATGTCTTTTGGGTTGACCAATGACCCAGCAACATTCATGCACTTGATGAATAGTGTATTCTAGCCCTATCTCGACTCTTTCGTCATTGTGTTTATTGATGACATTCTGGTGTACTCCCGGAGTCAGGACGATCATTAGCCATACCAGAGGACTGTGCTTCAGACCTTTAGTGAAAAGAAGTTGTATGCAAAATTTTCGAAGTGTGAATTCTGGCTAGAGTTAGTGATATTTTTGGTTCATATAGTGTCGAGTGAGGAGATCAAGGTAGATCCGAAGAAGATTGAAGCAGTGCAGAGTTGGTCCAGACCGTCCTCAGCTACAGTTATCTGTAGTTTTCTTGGATTGGCGGGGTATTACCGTGTATTTGTAGAGGGTTTCTCGTCTGTTGCAGCACTTATGACCAGACTGACCTATAAGGGTGCTCTGTTTAAGTTGACCGCGGAGAGTGAGAAGAGCTCTCAAAAGCTGAAGACTACTTTGACTACAGCCCCAGTGTTGGTGTTGCCTGCTGGTTCGGGGTCCTATACTGTATATTGTGATGAGTCGCGCATTGGTCTCGGCACGGTGTTGATGCAGGATAGTAGGGTGATTGCCTACATGTCTAGACAACTGAAGGTGCATGAGAAGCATTATCTGGTTCACGACCTCGAGTTAGCAGCCTTGAAGATCTGGCGGCACTATTTGTGTGGTGTTAATTGTGAGGTTTTCACCGATCACTGAGTCTACACCATCTGTTTAAACAGAAGGATCTTAACTTGCGGCAACAGAGATGGTTGGGATTGCTTAAGGATTATGACATCACCATTCTATATCATCCCGGGAAGGTCAATGTGGTGGCCGATGCCTTGAGTCGCAAGGTGGAGTGTTTGGGAAATTTAGCATATCTACCAGTAGCAGAGAGGCCTTTAGCCTTGGATGTTCAGGCCTTGGCCAACCAGTTTGTCAGATTGGATGTTTTTGAGCCGAGAAGAGTTTTGGCTTGTATGGTTTCTCAGTCTTCTCTTTATGATCGTATCAGGATGCATCAGTATGATGACCCCCATCTGGTTGTCCTCAAGGACACGGTTCAACACGGTGATGCCAAGGAAGTCACTATTGGGGATGACAGTGCATTACAGATGCAGGGCAGGCTATGTGTGCCTAATGTAGATGGCTTGCGTAAGTTGATTCTCCAGGAGGCTCATAGTTTGTGGTACTCCATTCATCCAGGTGCAGTGAAGATGTATAAGGATTTGAGGCAACACTATTGATGGTGGCGGATGAAGAAGGACATAGTGGAATATGTAGCTCGGTGCTTAAATTGTTAGCAGGTGAAGTATGATCATCAGGGAGCGGGTGAATTGCTTCAGAAGTTGGAGATTTCAGAGTGGAAATGGGAGGGGATGACTATGGATTTCGTTGTTGGGCTCCCACGGACTCAGAGTAAGTTCGATGTAGTTTGGGTGATTATGGATAGATTGACCAAGTCAGCTCATTTCATTCATGTGGTTACTACATACTCTTCAGAGCAGCTGGCACAGGTTTACATTCGCGAGATTGTCAGGCTTCATGACTCGCCAGTATCTATCATCTATGATCGGGGTACCCAGTTTACATCACGGTTCTGGAGAGTCGTACAACATGAGTTGGGTACTCGGGTGGAGTTGAGTACAACCTTTCACCCTCAGATAGATGGACATTCCAAGCGCACTATTCAGATATTAGAGGATATGCTTCGTGCATGTGTGATGGATTTTGGGGGTGCTTGAGATCAATTCTTTCCACTTGCAGAGTTTTCCTACAACAACAGTTATCAGTTGAGCATTTAGATGGCACCGTATGAGGCTTTGTATGGTAGACGGTGCTGGTCTCTAGTGGGTTGGTTTGAGCAGGGTGAGGCTAGACTATTGGGTACAGATTTGGTTCAGGATCCTTTGGAAAAAGTTAAATTGATTAAGGATCGACTTCGTACATCCCAGTCTAGACAGAAGAGTTACGCAGATCTGAAGGCTCGTGACGTTGCATTCATGGGTATGAGCGGGTTTTCCTCCGGGTTTCGCCTATGAAGGGTGTTATGAGATTCGGAAAGAAGGGCAAGTTAAGCCTTAGGTATATCGGGCCTTTTTGTGATTCTTGAGAGGGTTGGAGAGGTGGCTTACAGACTTGCACTACCTCCTAGTCTCTCTGCAGTTCATCCAGTATTCTATGTTTCCATGCTCCGGAAGTATCACAACGATCCGTCCATGTGTTACACTTCAGCTCAGTCCAGATGGACAAGTTTGAAAGTTGAGATCAAAGAGAATCGCTTCAGTGAAGGTTCAGTGGAGACCCAGTCGAGGAGGTGACTTGGGAGACCGAGCATGATATGCGCAGCCATTATCCTCACCTTTTCACCACTTCAGGTATGTATCTATACTCGTTCGAGGATGAACATTTGTTTTAAGAGGGAGTGGATGTTACGACCCAACCGGTTGTGTTGAGAGTATTAGCCCCGAAAACCTATTTATTACTCCCTCTATTTTAATTCTGGGTTTTTCGACTTGCCAAGGTGCTTGGTGTCGGATTCGGGAGAGTTTCAGAGTGGAATGGGACACATAGTCCCTAAATTGGGAGTTTAAGTAATAGGAATTTAACGTAGTTTGAATTGTGTGAAGACGGCTCTGGAATGAAGTTTTGACGGTTCTAATAGCTCCATAAGGTGATTTTGGTCTTAGGAGCGTGTCCAGAGGTTGCTTTGGAGGTCCATAGGTTATTTTAGCTTCAATTGACGAAATTTGGAAATTGAATAAATTTTTGAAGAGTTGGTCTTAGGAGAGTGGACTTTTTGATATCGAGGTCGGATTTTGATTATGGAAGTTGGAGTAGGTCTGTAATGTCAATTATGATTTGTGTGCAAAATGTGAGGTCAATCAAACTCGATTTGATAGGTTTCGGCATCAGATGTAGAAGTTTGATGTTTTAAAGCTCAATAGGCTTGAATCTATGTGCAACTCACATTTTCAGCGTTGTTTGATATGATTTAAAAGCTTGACTAAGTTCGTATAATATTTTATAACTTGTTAGTATGTTTGGTTGAGGTCTCGGGGGCCTCGGGTTGATTTCGGATGGTTAAAGGATTAAGTTGAAGTTTAAAGAATGGCTGAAGTGCACCAGTTCTAGTGCAACCGCACCTGCGCAAGATTTACCACAGGTGCAGCCCGTAGAAGCGTGAGGCCAAGTGCAGAAGAGGATCTGGAGGAAGTGGCTTGTGGTCGCAGGTGCAACGTGAAGGCTACAGAAGCAAAGTCGCTTCTGCAGAAGTATGAGAGTAGAAGCGGAAAGGCGAGGGAGTCCTGTTGATAGCATATGCGGACAAGGTCCGCAGGAACGAATGCACAGAAAATCTCCTTTGCCACAGGAGCGGAAGTGCAGAGGAGCATTTGGGTCCACAAAAAAGGACGAGCTTGGACTAAGTTAGAACCGCACCTGCGATGAAAATTCCGCAGGTGCGGAGCCGCAGATGCGGCTGTGGGTTCGCAGGTGTGACTTCGCAGGGCAGAAAAGGGCCAATTCTGAGGTTTTAATTTCATTCTCCATTTGTGAACCTAGAGAGCTCGGATTGAGATGAAATTTCGAGAGTTTTTTGGAGGAAACATTTGTGTAAGGATTCTTGACTTGTTTTTGATAAATTTCCACTAAGATATCATTTATTCTTCCTTTAATTAAGGATTTAGGTTGTGAAATTTGTGAAAAGGGTGGGAAAATTCTAAGGCCGAATTTTGAGGTTTTGATCAAGAATTTTGTGTTAGATTTGAGTAATTTGGTATGGGTGAACTCGATACCGAATGGGTATTTATATTTTTTGACTTTTACCCGATTCCGAGATGTGGGCCGAGGTTGAATTTTTCTGTAGATTTTTCGATTCTTTGCTAAAGTCATAGTTTCAGGATTTAAATTAGTTTCTTGTAGTTGTATTCATGGTATGAAATTACTTTTTGCTAGATTTGGGCTTTTCGGAGTCGGAAAGTTGAGGGAAAGGCATTCTTATCGATTGATTGAGCGAGATTTGAGGTAAGTGACTTATCTAACCTTGTTTGGGAAAATCCCCTTAGGATTTGGTACTGTTGTAACAATTTGTGATATGTGAATGCTGTGTACGCGAGGTGACGCGTGCATACACAGGCTAAATGTGGAAATTTCGATTCTTGTTGAGTAGTCTTATTTTAATTCCTTAAATAAGTTGCCTTAGCATGTGTAGTTATCATGTTTAGCCTAGTATCACATGTCTACGTGTCTTAACTTTTACTTGAAATTGTGCAACATGCTTAGTTGAATTACTTGCCTATGTGATCTTGCATTCAGTCTTTAACTGTATGATTCCTTACTGTAACTTCGTTGTTCCATAGGTTATGAGTTGTGTATTTACTTTTGGGACTACGAGGCAGTACCTCGGAATCTCCCCATGTCGTGTATTTACTTTTGGAACTACGAGGCTATACCTCGAAAGATCCCATGTTGCATATTTACTTTTGGGACTATGAGGCGGTACCTCGGGAGATCCCCCTGTTGTGTATTTACATTTGGGACTACAAGGCGATACCTCGGGAGTGCCCCTGCTGTTTACCTCTATTTGCTGTGCTGTTACCTTTCTGTAATTTTTTGTTGTTCATTTCTCAGTCATTTCATTGTATTATTATATTTTCTGCATCATTTCCTTTTATTCCAGTAGGGTCCTAATCTGACATCGTCACTACTCTACCGAGGTTAGGCTTGGAACTTAGTGGGTACCATTGTGGTGTACTCATAGTACACCTCTACACATCGTTTTGTGCAAATCCAGATTTTTCCTACCAAACGAGGTACCAGTGAGTTGGGTTGTACGTGGAGACTTCAAAGTATATCTGCCACTGCCCAGAGACATCATAGTCCCCGTTTGTCCTTATTATGTTGTTTTCCTTATTCTCTTTAGACTCTGATGTATAGAGACAATTAATATTTTCTCTTAGAAGCTTGTAACTGATTTCTACCGGGTTTTGGCAGTTGTAATTATTTGAATCGCAGTTTCTATTTATATTTCATGTGTTTAGATTTGAGTTCAGTTTTATATTCAGTTATTCCGCAAATTGATTGGCTTATCTAGTCTTGGAGACTAGGTGCCATCATCATACTCTACGGAGGAAAATTGTGGGTCGTGAAACAATAATAATATTTCTATCTAAATTCTAAGAACAAATTGTCACGACCCCAATTTCCATTCGTAGGATGTCGTGATGGCACCTAGTCTTTAACACTAGGTAAGCCTAACACTTACTGAAATAATAGCAAAATTCAACCACAACTATTAAATATAAAATAGAAATTTCTATACAAAGCTAACAATCCCAAAACGGCTAGTACAAGTCACAAGCTCTATTGAGTTCACTAGTAAATCTATAAGTACAATTGTTCTGGAATAGAAATAAACTATACAGACTCTGAGGCTTGCGAACGCAACAACAGGTATACCTTGAAGTCTCCACAGCAATATCTGGTAAGCTATCTAATAACCAACAGACTCTGAAGTACCTTGATCTGCACAAAAAAGTACAAAAGTCTAGGATGAGTACACCAAGGTCGGTATCCAGTAAGTACCAAGACTAACCTCGGTGGAGTAGTGACGAGGTAGAAGTCAAGACACTCACTAGACAAAATAACATGTGCAGTATAGAAGTGTAATACTAATAACAGAAAGCGGAAATCAGTAAACAAGAACCAACAAGTAATATATAAACAGTAAAACAATAAGAACACCACCAAATAAGGAAGCACAAAGGACAATCAATTAATCAAGTCGGTCTAACACAAGTTTTACAGCAAAATCACTCTCTGTTACTTCATCTCATAGTCACAAGTCACGTGTCTCAACGCACAATCATATACTCACGGCACCTCGTGCCCACATCTCGCATCATAACAGCACGGACAACTCACGTGCCAAAATCTCAATCCGCCCGGCATGATCATAGGCTCACAATCACAATTCGCCCGGTATGATCACTAGCTCCTAATCATAATCCGCCCGGTATAGTCACACGATCAATATCAACATGGAACAAATAATACAAGGACACATGGGCATGATAAAAAAAATGTCCAGTTTTATACTCCTGATCTAGTATAAGTGGCATGCTACGGTGTATGCTTGTGCGTCTGTACTACTGCAGCCCAAGTCAATAAGTAATATCAAAGACATCGAATAGCTAATCGAAACAATAAAGCAAGTCATGCAAGGTATATGACAAACACAAGGAAAAGCACACCATCACATGAAAATGATCAACACAATGTCTCCAACCATCACACATCATCGCTGACATTGCCACCCTTATCTCTCTGATAGACACCTGTATCACCCCGCCCTGACATTATCATTAGCCACCCTTATCTCTCTTATAGCCACCTGTATCATTCCTCCATGACATTATCATTAGTCACCCTTATCACTCCGCCCGGACAATAACGCAATAGCCACCCGTATCACTCCGTACATTCAACAACAATAAGATGCCAACCTTAGGCCCCGCATAACAACAACCGTGAAATGCCACCCTTATAATTTTGCATAACAACAATGGTGAAATTCCACCCTTATTCTCTGTATAACAACAACCAAACTACACAACAAATCACATGTGCTATCATCACAACGACACAACATATCAACTCGCATTAGAAGTGCCCGTAGGCCACAACCTTTCCAGAGATTCAACAATATCAATATTTTCACAACAAATAGCTCACGGATCGACACAACGTATCTAGAATCGTAATAACAACAAAATGCCGTAAAAGTAACTCAACAAGGAACAACACCCCTTTTTAAACACAACTTCGATTATAATAGATTAATGGCAATCGATAACTTCAATTCCAATTAATTGTTTAAGGATAATCTTGATGGTGCTATTACTTCCATGGAATGGCAAAACATCGGACTCTCGTGTATGAATTAGGCTAACAATGAAAAAGATGACACAGACTAGTACTACATCTAAATTCATGAGTGCAACCCGACAACAAAGGATATCATGTGACGATAAATTTAAACCAAGAGTAGCTCCACAATAAACGAAATCACATAAAGTGACAACAACTCCCAATAAAGCATATAAGAGCAGACTCAAGAAGTAAAGAATGTGACATGTAATGACAACTTCTAATATAGCATGTGACAGTAGACATGACGATTAAAATATATAACAAGTGCTAACTATTCCAAATAAGTACATGAAAGAAGCCTAAGAGTCTAAGTCGGTCAATTTTCCATATATAAGCTTGAGTACGTACTCATCACCTCGCGTACACGGTATTCACACGACACAAATAGCACAAACGACTCAAATCCTAAGGGGTAGTATCCCCACACAAAGTTAGGCAAGATACTTACCTCAAGAATGCTAGACCGATACTCTAAAATGACCTTCTCGAATGAAAAACCTACGGACGACTCAAATCTATCCAAAATAACTTAATATCATAAATAAAAACCATAGGAAATAATTCCGGATAATAAAGTTTCGATCGTTAATGAAACCTAAAAGGTCAACCAAAAAAGTCAACCCCGGGCCCGCACCTCGGAACCTGATAAAATTTATAAAATCCGAACATCCATTCCGATACAAGTCCAACCATATCAAATTTATTGAATTCTGACATCAATTTGTTCTTCAAATAATCATTTTATATTTTTTAAAGTTTTCACAAAATTCCCACTTTTCCCAACTCAAACCACTAATCTAATGATAAAAATAAAGATAAAATCATGAAATAAAATCAAATCCGGGTAAAGAACACTTTCCCCAATCCAACACGCGAAGAACCCCTCAAACATCGCTCAAATCGGAAGTCTACAACTCAAGATATGATAAAAATGGTCAAACCCTCAAAATATAGTTCTTCATATTTTGCCCAGTGAATTATACATCGCGATCAAGGAACATCCATTGCGATCGCGAAGAGAAAAATCTTTAATTGCCAAATTATGCTTCGCGAACGTGATATAAAGGTTGTGAACGCGGTGACCAAGATCTTCAGACACTACCCGAACGCGTCTGTGTACTCGCGAACACGAAGAGAAACAAATGCCTGGTGCCTTCCCGCCTTACCTATGCGTGATTGCCGACCACTGTGTGCGAACGCAAAGACAAAAGTCTTCCAACCTTCGCGAACACGAGCTCCTATTCGCAAACGCAAAGAACAATACTACCTGCCTCCAAATTACACTACACGAACGCGATGAAGAAAAACCAGATAACAAAACCAACATGAGAAACATGAGAAAATGGTTCGTGGCCCATCCGAAACACCACAGGGGTTTGCGGGACCTCGTCGAAACATACCAACAAGTTTCATAACATATATGGACCTTTTCGAGGCCTCAAATCACATTATACAACATCAAAACTACAAATCGCTCCTCAAATTGAACGTAATTAACATATGAACTTTTAGCTTCTATAACCCGCGCTGAATCATATCAAATCAACCCGGAATGACGTCAAATTTGCATGAAAGGTCCAAATGACAAAACGGAGCTATACCAACTCCCGGGGATAGCAATTCGAACCCGATATTACCAAAGTCAACTCCCGGTCAAACCTCTTATGTCACGCCCCGAACTTGGGGAGCGCGACCGGCACTCAATCGAGATACCCCGGTCAAGCAAGCCTATACAATACCTTGTACCCAACTCACCCATGATTAAAGAGAAGATATATATATATCAACAATTCAACATTGAGAGGATATATATATATATATATATATATATCAACAATTCAACATTGAGAGGATTTCATGAACAATTCCAATTCCATCACTAACGGTTGCTTCATTCATAATTCCCAAAAACTATATATAAAATTATATTTTGAAATTGGACGTGTGATACAAATACAACATATCTAGTTGACTCTTCCAACACCACAATACAACCCACACTATGTCTGCAGAGCCTCTAAGTACAACCGAAGAGTAATATGGAAGTGTTGGCGACAAGGCCCCGACTATACCTCAAAACACAAGGTACAACATCAAGTGACATCAGGCCCGGAACAAAGTAGGGATCACCAAGACCTGCTGAATAGAGAGTAACTGCTAACGAGGACCAAAGCTGCTCGTTGATGAACCACCTGCATCCATTGAAGATGCAGCGCCCCCAGCAAAAGAGACGTTAGTACATATGGAATAGTACTAGTATGTAAACCTAAATATCATCTTTCGAAATAGAATGCCAATATAACAAAGGGAAAAAACAATGGAAGCAACAAGCAATAATCAATGATTTCCGAATGCCAAATTTAAAACATAACAATTTTCAAAATACGGATATTAATATATATTTTTGGTTGGGAGACCATTCGCATCGATATAGATATACCACCGTGTATTTAGCACGGAGTCCGATCACGGCCCGATTAGCTAGGCCGTCTTATCTGAAGACATCAAGCATGCTCACAATCATAATCACAATTTCAATTTTAATTTCCAGCACAATCACCACCATGTGTGAGACATTGCGTCCGATCACGACCCGACCGGCTAGGCTATCTCACCACAGTGTGGTATGGATCGACATCGCCCTTTTCTAGCAATCAACGCATCCCAATGAAGGGGAATACTCTCATCACATAAATCTAATCCAAAATAAGGGGAATAACCGCAACGCACACCTTCACCGGCACATGTAGTTTCTGGGTTAGGTTATTTCAACTTACCCTTTCTCGGTGATTAACGATACTCCAAAAACATTTTGTTTTGCACACAAAGAAAAAAAGTACAAATATATTTTATATTTACCTAATTATCTTTCACACTAAAAATAGCCTCATTAGTACTTTCAACCATTCGCAACATCATTATTTACTTGGCTCTCTTGGCCATACTCATGATTCTTCATTCATGGCACGTTGACCGTATTTCATATTATACATTTTTCATTTTTTGACTTTCCATGATCATCATCACAAACATCAACATATAGAATATTTCGAAAATCATAATTTTAAGTTCATCAGTAGTGGAGGCTTTAAACACATTATATCCCTTTTCAAAGTATGGTGCACAATGACTTGCAATCACAACACAAGTTAAAAATCATAAACGAATAATAAACCGTATCTTTTCAAATATTCCTTCACAAAAGGCAACACACAATTTCAACTCTTGAGTATGTAAGAACTCAAATCATATTGAAAATATTTATAAAGGTGGGCATGGTGATTTACGATTTACACACAACTTCAAGTCAAGCATATTGGGTTTCCTTTCCAAGTCAAGCATAATGAATTTTCATTTGAAACATGAATTGAAGTTATAACATTTTAATACCTAAACCTTAATTGAACACATTCCCAAAGGAGATCATGACGAGATAAGAGCAATTGGAACACATTTTGAGTATATAAATCTTTCAACACAACACTTACTTGGGATATTCGGATTTATTAGGAAATACTCGGAACATGAGAATTAGGAACTTGGGCCAACCTTACTTGTAACTTACGGGAACATCATGGAATTCTATTCCGAGAGAGAATTTTAGCCAGCATACCTGAAATTCGCCCCTTAATAATACTACAATGTTCCACCACACTAAACAATGTCAATCTATAACAATGCAACACAATTGTACCAATATTACTAAGATTTCTATACTTTAAGTCATTTAGACTTTTTATCAAACATCTAATGTGCATATCTTTCTACAACCTCCTCCAATGGAATTTTTTCATCTAACAACCACCTTCCACACCAATGATTCACCTCACAATCATCTCTAGGCCATCCACAACTTCCATTAGCACATGCATGCCCAACAATTCACTCTCAACCCATAAATCTTATCAATTAATTCATTTTACAATCTCTACAATACCAACACAACCTAGGTTAGGTACTTATGGCTTCCAATCACCATCCCATAAGTCGTAACACATATTTCATACATAAATAATCACCATGAATTAGTTAGAGATGGTATACATACCTCTTCTAGTGAGACTCTTGAAAATCCTAACTTGTAGTGTTCTTGACCACTTTGGGGATTTGAATGGAAATCTATGGATCTTCAAGATTAATCCTAGTTAATATAATTGTCTAGGAGTAGTAATCAACTCAAAATTACTCCAAACACACTACCTTGTTTCATGGGAGGGAAGTGTTGGATGGATTCCCCTTGAAATGCAAGCCCTAGCTCAAAGAAATGACTTAGCCCCTCTCTCTACCCGACCTTGGGGGTATTTATAGGGATCCTACGTGCACAGCCGCGCACCTGGGCAAGTGACCGTGCATCTGGCCATGCACACGAGGAAAACACCTCCTTACATGCGCGGCCGTGCATCTGGACGCGCATATGGCATAGGTCTGGTAAAATAGCCATAACCGTTTGTATACATATCCAAATGACAAACGGGTTGATGCATTGGAAACTAGACTCAAAGAGCTTTAATTTGATAGGTATATCACCACCTAAGTATTTATATTTTGGGAGTGGCATTTTATTGAAATTGGGTCGGATGCTAATTGAGACATCCTTTCCACTTAATGAATCCAACTTGTTCCACACAAATTCTTGCCATTCACAAAACTCCTTAGTACGTTCCAACACACCTTAAACAAACGTTTTCATTTCCAATGATGTACTTGTATCCCATATGTCTCCTTTAATACTCGAATATGTTATTTCCAAATACCGTTGGCGCACTTTAAAATCTTAAATCATTAGAAAATTTTAACGGGGCCTTACATCTTAACCTTCCAAGTCTTCAACTTTCCAATATTTGCCGAAATGCATCAATTTAACCTACGGACCTCCAAATCCAAATCCGGACACATGCCTAAGTCAAAAATCACCATACGAAGCTATTGGAATCATCAAAACACCATTCCGGAATCATCTACACAAAAGTCAAACTCTGGTCAACTCTTACCACTTAAGCTGCTAAAGCAAGAATACTTCTTCCAAATCAATCCTGAATCATCCGAAATCCGAACTCTACCACATATGCACGTCATAATACATAATATGAAGTTGCTCGAGACCTTAAGTCATTGGACGGGACGATAATTCTCAAAACGACCGGTCGGGTCATTACATCCTTCCCCTCTTAAACAAACGTTCGTCCTCGAACGTGCCAACAACCAATCCAAAGTCGTCAAATCACTGACTGAACTTAACATACATACACCCGCGGGTGACTCCACATCACCCCAATCTACATAAGCCCAACAACACCATCTCAGCTGAAAATTATTCCTTGCACCCACACTGATAAACCTTAGAACCAAATGTTTCACCATCCATTCATTTCTCAAAGACTCGGTCCCTTCAATAACACATGGTATCAACCTCAACCAGCTTCAACAACTCCTGCATCACTCACAAGGTGCAGCTACACGACGTAACACATCACACATATGCCCATAACAACATCTCTGAACACCATAGCTGCCCATAATCAAATTTAGCATCAGCAAAATAACCTTATCTTAGCTAAAACCTTGTCCCAGACCTTCCCAATAGTGACAACGACGCAAGCAACATGAGGACCTCATAACCATTCACCCGAATCAACAAGTCATATCTAATGCCACCTAGGCACACACCTCAAACGCTAAAACACAATATGCACAACGCGAATATGATTGGATATGCAAAGAGAAACACATAAGAGAACTATCAAACAAGCCCGACAGACACAACTCCCTATCAGTATCATATAACGAATCAATTCCACAAGGGAGAATCAAAACAAATAAACTATTCACACGGATCTCATCCTAATATAACTCCACAGCGGCACGCAGCCCGATACAAACATATCAAACTGCATGAAAACATAAGGATCCCATCCTCAGCTCTGAATCACAAGTAGAATACACATCACACCAACTTAAACCATCCACTACTTCAATTCCGCAAAACAAAATCATAGCACGTATCGAACTCTCCATATCGGTAGAGTATCTAAATCACAAATCGTAGCCAAATCATCTAGAAATCACATCAAAACTTACCGTAATAAGTAACAAAAAGTCACTTCTATCCTCATAGATCTCCATAGTGAACATTACTAAAACATAGACACGGGCTACCACTATAGAATCTCCCAATAGGGGTAAACACATAAGCAGAGTACAAAATCACGAAACGTACCCATATGTGAAGCAAGATAAGAGGACTTATCCCGATAAGCAGAGCCGAATCAAAATAAGAATGATGCTCCTCTATAATAAATCCAAACATACATGTAACAACACCATCTGGTGCAGCGGTCTCAGCCATACCACGGAAAGCATATCAACGGGCCAGGCCTCCACTCCGAGGGTGCCCTCTACCCGCCAATCCTTCACCTCTAATTGGTTGTCCAGGTGGAGTAGCAACTGGAATGGAGCTCGTAACTTGAGTGCTCTGATGAAATCCACCCATCCTGAGTCTGGGACAATCTCGCATGTTTTGCCTGGTATCACCCCACTCATAACAACCCCTCTGTGGGCATGGCTGCCCGTACTAAGTCTATTCCGGATAATTGGAATAACCATTGTAGGAACCCATGCCGGTGATGCACTAAAGGATGACTGTCCTACATGAGTACTCTGACTAACTAGAACACCACGAGTAGTTTGAAGTGCGGATTGGACTGGCCGACTACCCGAGCCTCTGCCATGACGGGTCATAGTTGAAGAGTAGAATCCACTGAACCCTCCAAAACCTAGAGACCTCTTGGTCTCCTTATCCTCCCTCTCATCACCCTGAATACGCTCTAACATCCTGGCATTCTCCACTATCAACTGAAATGGAGTATCAGTTTGCAACTCCCGGGCCATGCAGAATCTAAGATCATAACTGATCCCCTCAATAAATATACGGACTTGCTCTCCGACTATAGGAACCAAATTAGGTGCATGATGGGATAACTCACTCAACCTGATGGCATACTCTCAAACCATCATGGTGCCCTAATGCAGCTGCTCAAACTCTGCGCGCCATGCATCCTAAAAGGTTTGGGGAACAAAATCTCTCAAGAACATCTCTGAAACCTGAGTCCATGAAAGTGAAGCTGCATCGGCTGGGCTACCCTACTAGTAAACCCGCCACCACTGATATGCTGCTCCTGATAGCTGGAATGTAATAAAAGTAACCCCACTCGTCTCCACAATACCCATGGTGCGGAGAATACAGTGGCACTCCTATAGAAAACCATGTGCATCCTCTGAAGCCAAACAACTAAACGTAGGAGGGTGATACTTCTTTACCCTCTCAAGTCTAAGTTGGTACTCCTCTGATGCGCCTAGACTGACCTCAGGCTGAACCGCAATAATAGGTTGTACCGGCACCATACCTGGAACCTGACTAGTATGAGCCCGCTACTCTGGAGTGCCGGCGGTGGGAGTCTGAGCTCCTCCCCCAATCTGCGAAGTAGCTGGTGCAACGGAGATCAATCCCGCCTTAGCTAATGTACCAAACATACTCAGGAACTGCACTAGAGTCTCCTAAAGTCTGGGGGTAACAATAGGCACCTCCGGTGCCTATCCCCCAACTAGAACTACTGGCGGCTCCTCAACTACTGCCTTGGCAGGTGCTCTACCTGCGACACGCACCCCTCTTCGGCCTCTACCTCAGCCCCAGTCTCTCGCAGCTCTAGCAAGGGGTGCGGGTGTCTGCTCAGCTGATCCGGTAGTACATGTCCTCACCATCTATGAGAGAATAGAGATACAAAGGCTCAAACTTCAAAATCAACAAATCCGCACGACATGAATGAAAGAAGTGGAGATGTTTCCTAATAGTTCTGTAGCCTCTCGAAGATAAGTACAGATATCTTTGTACTGATCTGTAAGACTCTACTACACTCGCTTATGACTCGTAGCACCTATGAACCTAGAACTCTGATACCAACTAGTCATGACCCCAATTTCCCTCTGTCGTATATCGTGATGGCGCCTAGTCTTTAAGACTATGTAAGCCCAACACTTACTGAATTAATAGCAAAATTCAACCACAACTATTAAATATGAAATAGAAATCTCTATACAAAGTTAACAATCCCAAAACTAATAGTACAAGTCATAAGCTCTATTGCGTTCACTAGAAAATCTCTAAGTAGAATTGTTCCGGAATAAAAATAAATTGTACAAAAATAACTTCCGAAGGTGACACCGAAGCCTGCAAACGCAACGACAAGTATACCTTGAAATCTCCATAGCAATATCTGGTTTTCTATATAACAACCAACAGACTCTGAAGTACCTAGATCTACACAAAAATGTACAGAGGTATAGTATGAGTACACCACGATCTATATCCAGTAAGTATCAAGACCAACATCGGTGGAGTAGTGACGAGGTACAAGTCAAAACATTCACTAGACAAAATAACCTGTGCAGTATAGAAGTATACTACTAATAACAAAAAGAGAAAATGAGCAAATGGCAACAAGAACCAACAAGTGATATAAACAGTAAAACAATAAGAGCACCGTGAAGTATCAGTAAAACAAAATAATAAAGCACAAAGGACAATCAATTAATCAAGTCGTTCTAACTCAAGTTTCACATTGTAATCACTCTGTGGTACTTCCTCTCATAGTCGCAAGTCACGGGTCTCAACCCACCATCATATACTCATGGAACCTTGTGCCCACATCTCACATCACAACCGCACGGACAATACATGTGCCAAAATCTCAATCTGCCCAGTATGATAACAGGCTCACAATCATATTCCATCCGGTATGATCGTAGGCTCCAAATCATAATCTACAAGTCATGGTTAAAGGCTCAATATCAACATGGAACAAATAATACAAGGACACATGGGCATGATCAATAAATGTCAAGTTTCATACTCCTAAGCTAGTATAAGTGGCATGCTACGGTGTATACTTGTGCGAGTGTACTGCTGCAGCTCAAATCAATAAGTAATATCAAAGATATCAAATAGCTCATCGTAACAACAAAGCAAGTCATGCAAGGTGTATGGCTAACACAAGGAAAAGAAAACTGTCACATGAAAATCACCAACACAATGTCTCCAACCATCACACATCACCCCTGACATTGCCACCCTTATCTCTCCGATAGCCACCAGTATCACTCCGCTCTGACATTGTCATTAGCTACCCTTATCTCTCATATAGCCACTCGTATGGCTCCGCCATGATATTATCATTAGCCACCCTTATCTCTCCTATAGCCACCCGTGTCACTCTGTATAATAGTAAACCCTTATCGTTCCGCCCGAACCATAATGCAATAGCCACCCGTATCACTCCATACATTCAACAACAGTGAGATTCCACTTTTATGCCCCGCATAACAACAACGGTGAAATGTCACCCATATACTCCGCATAACAACAACGGTAAAATATCACCCTTATTCCCCGCATAACAATAACCAAACCACACAACAAATCACATATGCTATCATCACAACAACACAACATATGAACTCACATCAGAAGTGCCCGTAGGCCACAACCTTTCCAAAAATTCAACAATATTAATATTTTCACAACAAATAGCTCACGGCTTGACACAACGTATCTAGAATCGTAATAACAACAAAATACCGTAAAAGTAACTCAACAAGGAACAAGACCCCTTTTTAAACACAACTTCGATTAGAATAGATTAATGACTCTAGATAACTTTCCAATTAATTGTTTAAGGATAATCTCGATGGTGATAGTACTTCTATGGAATGGTAAAAATTCGGACGCTCGTGTATGAATTAGGCTAACAATGAAAAAGATGACACGAACTAGTACTACGTCTAAATGCATGAGTACAACCCGACAACAAAGGATATCAAGTGACGACAAATGTCAACCAAGAGTAGCCCCACAATAAATGAAATCACATAATGACACAAAGTGATAACAACTCCCAATAAAGCATATAAGAGCAAACTCGACAAGTAAAGAATGTGACATGTAACGATAACTTCAAATAAAGCATGTGATAGTAGAAATGATGATTAAAAAATATAACATGTGCTAACAATTCCAAATAAGTACATAAAAGAAGCCTAAGAGTCTAAGCCGGTCAATATTCCAGATATAAGCCCGAGTACGTACTCGTCACCTCGCGTATACGGCTTTCACAGGACAAAAATAGCACAAACGACTCAAATCCTAAGGGGTAGTTCCCCCACACAAAGTTAGACAAGATACTTACCTTAATGAAACTAGACCGATACTCTAAAATGACCTTCTCGAATGAAACAACCTCCGGACGGCTCAAATCTAGCCAAAATAACTTAATATCATATATAAAAATCATAGGATACAATTCTGAATAATTAATCTTCGATCTATGATGAAAATTAAAAAGTTAACCCCAGGCCCGTACTTCAGAACCGGATAAAATTCATAAAATCTGAACACCCATTACGATATGAGTTCAACCATACCAAATTTATCAATTTCCGACATCGGTTCGTCCTTCAAATTATCATTTTACATTTTTGAAAGTTTTCACAAAATTCCCACTTTTTCCCAAATCAAACTACTAATTTAATGATAACAACAAAGATAAAATTTTGAAATAAAATCAAATCCGGGTAAATAACACTTACCCCAATCCAACATGTGAAGCACCCCTCAAATATCGCTCAAATCCGAGGTCTTCAACTCAAGATATGATAAAAATGGCCAAACCCTCGAAATAGAGTTCTTTATATTCTGCCGAGTGAATTATACATCGCGATCGCGGAACATCCATCCCGATCGCGAAGAGAAAAATCTTCAACTACCAAAACGTACTTCGTGAACGCGACACAAAGGCCATGAACGCGGTGACCAAGATATTCAGACACTACACGAATATGTCTGTGTACTCGCGAACGCAAAGAGAAACAAATTCCTGGTGCCTTCCCACCTTACCTCTGTGCGATCGTAGACCAATGTGTGTGTACGCGAAGAAAAAAGTCTTCCAACCTTTGCGAATGCGAGATCCAATTCGCGAATGCGAAGAACAATACTGTCTGCCTCCAAATTAAACTATGCGAATGCGATGTCATTGACGCGAACGCAACGAAGAAAAACCAGAAAACAGAACCAACATTTCAAACACATGAGAAAATGGTCAGTGGCGAATCCGAAACACATCCGGGGTCCCTGGGACCCTGTTGAAATATACCAACAAGTTCCATAACATAACGTGGATCTATTAGAGGACTCAAATGAGATAAAAAAAATATCCAAACTACGAATCGCACCTCAAATCAAACTTAATTAACTTATGAACTTTCAACTTCTACAACTCGCGCAGAATCATATCAATTTAATCCGGAATGACGTTAAATTTTGCATGCAAGTTTCAAATAATACAATGGAGCTATACCAACTCCCGAAATCAAAATCCGAACCCAATATCATCAAAGTGAACTCCTGGTCAAACCTCTTAACCTTCCAAGCCTTCAACTTTCCAATTTTTGCCGAAATGCATCAATTTAACCTACGGAACACCAAATCCAAATTCGGACACACGCCTAAGTCCAAAATTACCATACGAAACTATTGGAATCATCAAAACATCATTCCTGAGTCGTCTACATAAAAGTCAAACTCCGGTCAACTCTTACCGCTTAAGCTTCTAAATCAAGAATCCTTCTTTCAAATTAATCTCGAATCATCCGAACTCGACCATACACGCACATCATGATACATAATACGAAGCTGCTCGAGACCTTACATCAACGGACATGACGCTAATTCTCAAAACGACCGGTCAGGTCGTTACACAAATCCTAATCAAATTTCTAAATAAATTTTCAGGTAAGAAAATTCTCAGCTATGTCACCAAGAACAAGTTTCTAGCAAAAATTATAATAATAAAATTCTCATGTAATTCCCCAAATAATCAAATCCCAAGAAATGTTTTGTTAACTTAATTTACAGCAACAAAATCTATAGGTAATTTATCAAGTTAGAAAAATTCTAATTATATCCCAAGAAAATATCTCAAGTTATATTCCAGCAACAACATCCCTAGGTAGTTCCCGACCTAAGACAATCCCCAGGTAAATATCCCCAGAAAATATCGCCAGCTAAATTCGCAGCAATAACATTACCATGTAATTCCCTAAATAAGCAAATCCCCAGGAATTCCCAAGAACAACCCCAAGTAAATTCGCATGTAATGCTATCTCGGGATTTTTCTACTCATTATCATAGGAAATATTTTTTATTCTCTTCGTTTAATTACTTGGGTATATTCCGGCGAAAATATACTTGTCGATTAGTTTCCCCAGGTAATTTCCTAGAAAATATTTTGGCGCTATCTACACATTTTTCTGGGAAAATATTTTTCGCATGTAAAATATTTTAAATTTAGAAATTTTAATTTTTCTCTTGAAAATCTACAGGTATTATCTACAAATAAAATTCCCATGTAATTAGCACTTTTCTTGTAGTGGTTTTCTAATACCCAAATATTAAAAATAACACAAAGTAGCCAAATCGAAAGTCATATTTTCTTAGGAGATTATTTTCATCTAATAAATTAAATGGCCAGATCAAAATTAAATTATTCTTGTCCTATTTCTTTCTTTTCTCACAATTTTAGGGGCTTTAATAAATCTATATCGAAGTGCCGGTTTACTTCTCCTTACTTTAGTAAAGAGAAAAAGAAGAAAAATAATTTGTTCTAATTTTCAAAATAATGAATAAGGAAAAAAAAGGTTTTCCATTACTTGTTATTACCTTCTTGATAATTGTGAAACTTCTTTTCCTCTTTTTCTTATTTCTTGTTTGCCCAGCCTTTCCCCCCTTATTTTACCTTTTTTAAATCGTTTATTAATTTGGTAATTATATGTAAATCTCTTGATAAAATGGTAACTAACAGGCTATTGTATGCTAAATTAATTGATAGTGTAAAAATACTTTTACATTCAATATATATAACGTAACCCCATTTTTAATATTGAACTCCTGCATCAATGTACAACTAAAATTTCCTACATTACTGTCTGTGTCTGGTATCAACAAAATTGAGGAAATGCCAAAAAAGAGGTAATTCGGTGCATGAAACATCTCACATTGATTCATAGTTCGAGGAAAGGCCACATCCTAAGGACTGTAATGTAGGTAGTCTATCCTGACGCAAGTATTAGTGTCTGATTCCACAGCTCGAATTCATGATGTATAAGTAACATAAAAACAATTTTACTATTGCTCTAAAACTCCATTCAAATGCTGAATCATAAATACAATTCCAACTAAAACCCATAGCAGAAGGTTTTCTATGTTGTTACCTGTTACCACATTGACACTTCAATCCACGCGGTATCCTTTGCAATAATATAAGGGACATTCTTAACCTACTCCAAGGAAATGGTCGGTTGCCCTCATTTTTCATAACTAAGTTTCCATCTTCTTTACTTTCGGAATATAAAAGTACAAAAATCTGAAACTGCTGGCCTAACAGAAAGCCTACCAGAACTAAATTCAGAATTAAGAATCAATGGATAGAGAATGTGTATCATCTTACTTTTTGTAATTAATTTATTTTACATGTGCATATGTAGTTAGAGCTTAGAACAATAGTTCAGTTGAACCACATAACAATTCTAAATCCGCCCCTTGCCTCAAGTTTAGTCCTTGGAATTATGCGTCAAATTTCGACCAAAGAATCAGATACCCTTTGATTCACCAAAACTCCATCTAACTAATTTCATCAACAAAGATAAACTTGACATTGAATAACAGTTTTACCAATCCAGAACCCTGGAACCACTGTGAATCCTACACGAGGTTCAGTTTCTGGTGATCCGTTAGACATCGAGAATGCTTTTTCATTCACACTCTCCATATAAACATCGGAAAATCTACATTCTCTACTCACTTGAAACATAGCAACCTCGAGGTCGAAAGAAAAGGCAAGACAATGCAGTAGCCAAATGCGCTTTGCCATTTCCGCGAATGTGCAAAAGAAAGTAGTTTCCGGGTACTCAACAGAGTTGTTTACCCTCACAATCGGATAACAATTGAATTTGTTAATGTTTATAAGGACGTGTAAATTAACTCGATACAAAGTGATAAATTAAACTGTAAAAAAAATAAATAGCGATAAAATAACTGCAAATCACAAGAATTGAATGATTCCAATTCTGCGAATGCCAGTCACCCTTGAGTCGAATACACTTTTATTGACAGCAAAATATCAAAGAATAGGAGCTTGGAGGATATATTGCTTATGAGTAGATATTACAATGTGTTTTATGAATTGTCAAGTCCCCTTTATATTAGGAGAGATCAACTTTATAAGATATTATTTTATTATTCTAGAAAAGGCAAAAAGGACCGTTGGCTCCCTTTTTCGTGATTTCTGCCATTGTGACTAATTAATAGTGAGAATTGCGGACTTCTGTCGGATGAGTTGGCCAAGCTTTCTTTGAGGCCATTGGAACAGGACCGATTATGCCTTTGGTAAACTTGAGGGAAAATCTGATGGTTTCTCGATGGATAGTTTTGATGATGCTCTGGGTCCGATCTTGAATATTATATTCAACCCTCGGCTCATCATGTTGGATGTCAGATCGAACCTCAGACTTCGATTTTTACCCTGTTACAGATGTACTGACCTTGGCCTTCCGTTTCTCAAGCTCGATCGAACATCGAACTCGATTTTACCAGTACACAGATAGTCCCCTCGTATTTCAGAGAGTAGATGACAAGAAACGATATGAGCCTCAAATTTTCACTTCGATATATCATGATGCAAGTGACAAAAATATGACGTCAAAATCCCCTTATTTTTCGAAGGGCAGATGATGGGAAACGATTCGAGCTTTTGCTTCTTAAAAACGCGATGATGAATTCATGACGTAAGTGATAAGAATAGTGGAAACATCCCGTCGGTCTAATTTTCGAGGCATTAAATGTGTGTCAGTCAATGGTCGGCCATCTTTGGATATGACACATCGTGATGTGAACCGCCGTTCGGGAACACTATAAATACATTTCCACCTATTCATTAGAATCATTTCCATTTCAACTCTTGCTCTTGCATTTTAAGAGAATTTCATCATCCTCACCTTCTGATTTTTTGGTTTTAGCCTAAGAACTTCCTTCCTTGCGAGTTTTTTGAAATTTCTTCATACGTTACCTGCTAGTTACAACTCCTCCTTTACTAACATCTTCTTCTCTCTTCTATTTAGAAGAAATGGCAAAGACTTCAAAATTTGTTCCTAAAAAAGAAACCTCTTCTTCCTCGAAGCCATCAAAAAACGTTTCATCTGCTGCTACTGAGGAAACACCGGAACCCCCCTAAAGTCGTTTGTCCCTTCGGGGTGCCCAACTGGGGCCGACTTCAAGATCGAGCAAAGCCCCTTGGTACAGGGTCAGTGCGAGCCGGTGGCGAGGTACATATGTACTATTACATCCAACATCCTCAATAAGGTAAAAAAGGACTGCAACTGTGAAGATAAACTCATAGTGGTCCCTACCCGCGAGGAATCGATCACCACCTACGTGGAGGAGTTTTTAAGAGTTTACACTTACCCTTTCACTCTGGGTATTTTAGATCCAGTTATCGTAGCTTTTAGCAAAAGGTATGAGGTGACGCTCGGGCAGATCCATCCTTCATTTTGGATGATTGTTATTCTGCTTCGTTTCTTTGTGAGCAAGATCGAGGGGTGTCCATATACCCTCGACCACCTCATGCGCCTGTATAGCCCTCGACTTTACCGAGGGGGATTAATCAAGCTCGCATGTTGAGCCACTAAGGCCTTATTCTCGAGCATCGATAATGATCAAGACCGGGGCTGGTTGGGCCGATTCGTTCGAGTGAGGACCTCAAACTTAATCCTGGATGTAGATATGCCATTTCACGAGAAATGGAATATGAAACGTAAGTGTAATTTCTCCTTCAAGATTTCTTTTATTCCTTTTCTTTTGCCTCTCTTCTTATTGATGTTATGTGATAATGCAGTTGCTGCCCAAATGCTGATGCCATTCCCCGACTCAAGGAGTGGGTCGAGGGCATTATAACACAGAGACCTTATTCTGAGCGCCTATGGCGTGAGCTCTTGAAAGGCCGATGGAAGGCCCGTAACCATGGTAAGAATTTCTCCTATAAGTTATATTTGATCTTACTTTCACATCATCGATCTCTAAATCATTTTACTTTCCTTTTTGCAGGTTTACAAAAAGATGTCGAAATGAGGCTCCCATCATCCAATGACGATATATATGCTAAGCCCCCTGCTCCGAAGCAGGATAAAGAGAAGAAAAGGAAAAAGGCTCCGAGTTCCCCGGACCCTAAGAAGAAAAGGCCAAAGAAAAGATTGGCTCGTAAACCCAAGGGAAGCACCAGTGGTCGAGCATTGTTCCCGGATTCACTCCATCGACTGAGGATGAATCCCAGGGGGGAAGGTTAAGCTTTTGATCTTGTGGCCAGTATGTTGTCGTAGTTGCAAGGGCAAGGTGCCTCCAAACTAGGGAGAGGCGAAGCCGGATTTCATCACGTCGGGGAGACCTAGGTGGAGGCAGGAGTCAAGTCTCCCCGAGATTATGGCAAAGTCCCATAGGAAGCACTCGGCTCGATAGAGATGATCCACTTGCACTCGTTCACAGAGTCGATATTTAACGAGGAACAAGTTGCAAAAGAACGCCCCCTCGAGGGGGTCCATAGATCGAATGACCCTTTCCGTGGTGTTTTTCGGTATGGATTCGGAGGCTACGGAGGACGCCATTGGATTTGGTGATCTACAGATACCGAGGAAGACCTCTCCCTCAGAAGCAAACGGTCCTTCCTCCAGCCCAAAATTGGTTAATCGATTCCCTTCCCCGAGTGCATATCCTGATCGGAAGCGCACCATTGTTTTTTCACTTTCGGAGGATGCCCGAGTTCTTTCCGCCCCCGTAGGGGTGGCAAGCTATCTTCGATGCTTGGTGATCGAGGATGATCAGGCTAAGATGACCGAAATGGATGCATCCTGCCTTTTCAATGAAGCGCAACAGACACTGAATCGGGTAACTTCTCGTTTTTCACTTCTCATTTTTCTAAGTGAATTTTTGATTTATGCTTAGATTATTTCGCAGATATTTTAGTGTTTCCCTTCTTTCTCATAGGCTTCGGTGCTTCATCACGAGGCTTTTTGAGGTACCAGGATAACCGAAAGAAACTCTAAGCCGAAGTTCGAGAGCTGACTGAGAAGAGAGACACCTTTAAACTTCTTAGTGAGCAGCTCGAAGGGGAGACTAAGAACCTCCGTGCCGAGCTATAAGTGGCCCAGAAGGATCATGCTGACTTGGTCGAGCAGATAAAAGTTTTTGAAGTAAGTGATGATGATATTGATTCGGTGACTGATGGTCAAAATCCAAGGTCCAACAAAAACTCGATCGGATTGCTCAGCTCCGAGTTGAAATGGACATAATCAAAGCTGAGATCGATGAATGGAGAGGCAAAATGGATCGCTTGGTCTCTGAATAAGAGGCTTTTCGGACACAACTATCTTCAGCCAAAATTCAGATGAGAACGGCCAAGCAAAAGGCCGAGGTTCAGACAAAAAGGGTTGAGGAGCTTCAATCTCGGCTCGGTTCGGCCGTCTCAGATCGAGATAATCTGGTCAAGGAGCTTCAAACGGTAAAGTCAGAGATCATCGTGGCCAAGTCCGAACCCGCTGAAATGGTGGCCCAGTACAAGGCTGATGCCGAAGCTGCTCAACACCAATCGAAAAACATAGCCTAGCATACGGAGTGGAAATCTCAAAGGCAATCCCTCGAGGAAATTCACGCTCGGCATTTTGACATATCGGCCGAGATCAAGGGTGCAAAAGTATTCGAAGCCGAGGAAGGGAATCTGGCTTATCCCGAGGAGGAGGATTATGAGGAATCAAGCGGATATGAAGATGGAGAAGACCCCGAGAATCCAGATAACGAGGCGGGCTCCGGCCAAGATCATGTGGCCTCTGTTTGATTTTGTTACTTTTTGTACTTACTGTTTTGTTTCGAGATTGCTCGGCCTTTTTTAAAGACAACACCTTGTAATTATAAATTCTCTATTTTTGATAATTTCTCGAGTTCTTCCTTTACTTTTCACTTTACGTTTTTGTAAAGATTGAAATGCCTTAGCATTTAATAGTCATGTTCGAACAGGCTTTGCCTTTGATTTTATTATCTCTAGAGCATCATAGGATCTGGTATGTACGGGAACTCTTCCTGAATACTCATTTTTTTGTTAGGATATGACTCGCCGAGAGTGAGTTTTGTTCATGTTTTCGAAAGCTTTTGCAACCTAGGGTTTTGTTAACTCGGAACGGCCCTGACCTTTTAATTCAAGAAATGCCAAATAGGTTTCATGCCCTCGAGTTTTATTAACTCAGAACGGCCTTAACCTTTTAATTCGGGCAATACCAAATAAGCTTCATGCCCTCGCGTTTTATTAACTCAGAACGGCCTTAGCCTTTTAATTCGAGCAATGCCAAATAAGCTTCATGCTCCCGAGTTTTATTAACTCGGAACGTCCTTAGCCTTTTAATTCGGGCAATGCCAAATAAGCTTCATGCTTATTAACTCGGAATGGCCTTAGCCTTTTAATTCGGGCAATGTCAAATAAGCTTCATGCCCTCGAGTTTTATTAACTCGGAATAGCCTTAGCCTTTTAATTCGGGCAATGCCAAATAAGCTTCTTGACCTCGAGTTTTATTAACTCGGAACAACTTTAGCCTTTTAATTCGGGCAATGCCAAATAAGCTTCATACTTATTAACTCAGAATGGCCTTAGCCTTTCAATTCGGGCAATGTCAAATAAGCTTCATGCCCTCGAGTTTTATTAACTCGGAACAGACTTAGCCTTTTAATTCAGGAAATGCCAAATAAGCTTCTTGACCTCGAGTTTTATTAACTCGGAACGGCTTTAGCCTTTTAATTCAGGCAATTCCAAATAAGCTTCATGCTTATTAACTCAGAATTGCCCTAGCATTTTAATTCGGGAAATGCCAAATAAGTTTCATGCCCTCGAGTTTTATTAACTCGGAACGGCCTTAGCCTTTTAATTCGGGCAATGCCAAATAAGCTAATGCCCTCGATTTTTATTAACTCGGAACGGCCTTAGCCTTTTAATTCGGGCAATGCCAAATAAGCTTCATGCCTTCGAGTTTTAGTAACTCGGAACTGCCTTAGCATTTTCATTCGCGCAATGCCAAATAAGCTAATGCCCTCGATTTTTATTAACTCGGAACGGATTTAGCCTTTTAATTCGGGCAATTCCAAATAAGCTTATTGTGCTCGAGTTTTATTAACTTGGAACGGCCTTAGCCTTTTAATTCGGGCAATTGCAAATAAGCTTCATGACCTAGAGTTTTATTAACTTGGAACACTCATAGCCTTTTAATTCGAGCAAGGCCAAATAAGCTTCATGACCTCAAATTTTATTAACTCGGAACGGTCATAGCCTTTTAATTTAGGCAATGCCAAATGAGCTTCATGCCCTCGAGGTTAATTAACTCGGAACGTCCATAGCATTTTAATTCGGAAAATGCCAAATAAGCTTCATGCCCTTGAGTTTTATTAACTCGGAACTACTTTAGCCTTTTAATTTGGGCAATGCCAAATAAGCTTTATGCCCTCGAGTTTTATTAACTCGGAACGGCCTTAGCCTTTTAATTTGGGATATGCCAAATAAGTTGTCCACGAGTGAGAGTTAATGTTCGAACTTGGATTAAGGTGGCACTTGGGCTCGATAGATTTAGCTTTAGGAATTGCCTTGAAAGATGTAAGAAGTACTTTGAAGGACAAGATGTTTATATGCAAGGAAGAATATTCTTTTATATTCTTGTGCACAATAGTTGTACATGTACACATGTTTTCTTCCAGGGCTTGAGAGGTGTGTGGGGGCCCGTTCATTTGACTGTTTGGCCCTTAGAATAAATCCTTTCATCGTTAAAGTCGATAACTCCGAGGATATTGCCCCCAGTGTTCGAGGCTTACTGAAGAGTGACCTCGAATGCTGTTGTGATCATTGCCACTGGTCTGTAGCCAGCCTTCAATTCTAAGTTAGCACAGTTTATTTGTTGCCTCGTTAAAAACCTTGCCGGTTCAAGGGAAAAAAGAGTGCAACGTGTTCTTCCAGACCTATGATCTCGTATCATCCTTTGTTGGTCACCTTCTAGTGTTAGTTTGAAATGTAAAAATAAAAGAAATATTTGGGGCCGTACCGCAGCAGTAATATCTCTTTAAATGAGTTATATTCCAGTTATTCAGTAATTGCTCACCGTTCATTGTTCTGAGCTTGTAGGACCCTTTTCCGATAATCTCAATAATTTGGTAAGGTCCTTTCCAGTTTGGTCCTATTTTCCCTTCTTTTGGGTTTTGGGTGTTTAGTGTAACTTTTCTGAGTACTAAGTCCCTGGCATTGAAGTACTGAAGGTTGGCCCTTCGATTATAATACCTCTCAATTCACTATTTTTGGGCGGTCAACCGGACAAGGGCGGCTTGGCGCCTTTCACCTAATAGTTCCAGGTTGGTACTTACAGCCTCGTTGTTTGATTCCTTTGTTGCATGTCAGAATATGATGATTAGTTATCCGACCTCGACTGGTATTAAAACTTCGGTTCCATAAACCAAAGAAAATGGGGGGGCCCCGATACTGGACTTTGAGGTTGTACGGTATTCCCACAGGACCTCAGGTAGCATTTTATTCCATTTTCCTTCGACGTCGATCAACCTCTTTCTGAGGTTTTGGATTATAGTTTTATTGGTGGATTCTGCTTGTCCGTTCCCACTAGGGTGGTAAGGAGTCGATAAGATTCTTTTGATCTTATGATCATCGAGAAACTTGCTTACTTTGCTGCCAATAAACTGTTTCCCATTATCGCACACAATCTCGGCCAGTATTCCGAATCGACATATGATATGGTCCTAGAACAAATCGATGACTGCTTTTTCTCTGAACTTTTCATACGCTTGTGCTTCCACCCATTTAAAAAAATAGTGAGTCATAAATAAAATAAATTGAGCCTTACCGAGCGCCCGTGGAAGGGGGCCAATGATGTCCATCCCCATTTCCTGAACGGCCATGTTGTCAAGACCGAATGTAGCGGCTCTCCTGCTCGATGAATCATTGGAGCATGCCTTTGGCCTCCATCGCATTTTCGAACGAACTCCTTCACGTCTTTTTCCATATCAATCCAGTAGTAACCGGTTCTAATTATTTTTTGAACCACTGATTCGGCGCCTAAATGATTTCCACAGGTACCTTCGTGGATTTACCTCAAAACGTATTCGGTGTCTCCTGGTCCCAAACGTATCATGATCGGGACATCGAACGTTTTTCTGACTAAGGTTTCATCCTCGGACAAACTAAAACGGGCTGCCTTCGTTCGTAGTGCCCTCGACTCCTTTGGGTCCGAGATGCAGTTTTTCGGTCCTGAGATATTCCACGTACTTATTCCTCCAGTCCCAAGTTAGGCTCATTGAATTGATCTCGCACGTAGCCTTGTTCCACCACCGATCTCATAAGCTGCACTATTTCTCCCGAGTTGATCTCGTTGTCTTCGGCCGATGATCCCAAGTAAGCGAGGGCATCATCTTCGCTGTTTTGATCCCGAGGTACTTGTTACAAATTCCATTCTTTGAACCTATTTAATGTCACATGTAACTTGTCCAAGTATCTCTGCATTCGTTCTTCTCTGACCTCGAATATCCCATTAACTTGGTTTAGCACAATGAGTGAGTCGCACTTGGCTTCAATCAACTCTACCCCCAAGCTATTGGCTAATTCAAGGCCTGCAATCATGGCCTCATATTCAGCCTCATTGATAGTCAATTTCACAATCTTAATAGATTGCCTAATTATATTACATGTCAGTGGCTTTAGTACTATGCCAAATCCATACCCTTTTGCGTTTGAGGCACCGTCCGTGAATAGGGTCCAGATTCCCGAAGAAGTCCCCGAGTTAATCAATAACTCTTTTTCGACCACGGGTATTAAGGTCGGCGTAAAGTCGGCCACGAGTTCTGCCAAATTTGTGACTTAATGGCGGTCCGGCGTCGGTACTGAATATCGTAACCACTTACTTCAACAACCCATTTAGCCAATTGGCTTGAGAGTTCGGGCTTATGCATAACGTTCCTTAATGGGTAAGTTGTTACGACACATATGGGGTAACATTGGAAGTATGGTTTTAGTTTTTTGGAGGAGCTTACCAAGGCGAGCACCAGTTGTTATAGATGAGGGTACCTAGTTTCTGCCTCACACAAGGTCCTACTAACATTATAGATCAGAAATTACGTACCTCGATCTTCCCGAACTAGGACTCCACTTACCATTATCTCTGAAACCGCCAAGTACAAGTATAGTTGTTCATTTGTCTTTGGTGTGTAAAGTAGAGGCAGGCTTGATAAGTACTTTTTTAGTTCCTCCAAAGCTCGTTGGCATTCTAGAGTCTATGAAAAATTATTCTTCTTTTTCAACAGTGCGAAGAATCCATGGCTCTTGTCGGACGACCTCGAGATAAATTGCACCAGAGTGGCGATGCACCTTGTTAGCCTTTGTACGACCTTTACGTTATCTATGGCCATGATATCTTCTATGACTTTGATTTTGTCGGGGATGATCTTGATTTCTCGGTTGGATACTATGAACCCGAGGAATTTACCCGATCCAACTCCGAACGCACATTTTTTTGGTTCAACTTCATATTGTACCTCTTCAATATGCTGAAGGTTTCCTGCTAATATTTAAAATGGTCCTCTGCTCGTAGGGACTTAACCAACATATCATCAATGTAAACTTCCATTGATTTTCCTATTTGTGCTTCGAACATTCGATTTACTAAGCGTTGGTTGGCACAGACATTTTATAATCCAAATGGCATTACATTATAACAATATCTGCCGTATTTAGCGATGAAAGAGGTTTTTTCCTGATCACCTGGGTCCATCCGTATTTGGTTGTACCCGGAATAGGCATCGACAAAATTGAGGATCTCGTGGCCGGCTGTGGTATCGATCATACAGTCGATGTTGGGCAAAGAAAAAGAGTCTTTAGGGCATGCTTTATTCAAATCTTTGTAATCTACACACATTCTTAGTTTATTCCCTTTTTTAGGGACTGCCACTACATTTCCTAACCAATCCGGGTATTTAACCTCTCGAATGAACCCTATTTTAAGGAGTGTAGATACCTCATCTATGATGAAAGCATGTTTGATCTCAGACTGGGGCCTCCTCTTCTGCTTGACCAGATTTATTTTCGGGTCCAGGCTTAGTTTATGAGTGGTTTTCTCCGGTGGAATCCCTATCATATCAAGATGGGACCAAGCAAAACAATCTATATTAGTTACAAGAAATTGAATACAAGTTTTCCTAAGCTCGGGAGTTAACCCCGTGCCCAGGTATACCTTCCGATCGGGCAGATACTCGACCAATATATCCTGTTCCAGGTCTTCGACTGTTGATTTGGTTGCGTCAGAGTCATCTGGGATTATAAAAGATCGAGGAACTCTATAATCTTCATAAGTCCCCTGCTTATCCGATTGGGTCGTGGCCGGTGTTGGTGACTGTTATTTGGCCTCTTGGTTTGTGCCCGAATTTGGTTCCTTTGATGTTATGAGTACTGATATTGGAATCACTTCTTCGATTGCAAACATCTCTTTTGCGGCTAGTAATTTCCCTTAGATTGTCTTAATCCCTTCCGATGTTGGGAATTTTAACACTTGGTGAAGAATTGAGGGCACTGCTCTCATGTTGTGGATCCACGACCTTCCAAGAAATGCTTTGTACCTCATGTCTCCTTAAATCACATAAATCTTGGCCTCTTGTATGGTTTCGGTGATATTGACCGGTAACATTATCTCCCCCTTTGTGGTTTCACATGCTATGTTGAACCTATTTAGAATTCGGACTGTAGGCACGACTTTGTCTCGTAGACCGAGCTATTCCACGACCCTCGACCAAATGATATTGGCTGAGCTACCTGGGTCAATCAACACACGTTTAATTCGAGTTTTATTTACGAGCACAGATATTACCAGTGCATCATTGTGAGTTTGTACGATCCCATCCACATCCTCGTCGCTGAAAGATACAATTCCTTCCGGTACATAGTCTTGAGTTCATTTCTCCCTAGTGATGGATACTTTGGTGTGTTTCAACATCGGCCCTTGTGGGATATTGACTCCATCGATGATCATATTTATGACGTGTTGAGGTTCGGTATCTTCTTGTCATGTCTGTTTGTTAGAATCGCCATTTCTAAAGTGGTTCTTGGCTTGGTTGATCAAGAATTCCCGAAGGTGCCCATTGTTGAATAAACGAGCTACTTCTTCTCTTAGTTGTCGACAATCTTCCGTTCTATGACTGTGAGTCCCATGATATTTGCCTATCTAGTTAAGGTCCCTTTGAGATGGATCAGATTGTAGAGGTCAAGGCCATTTGATATCACTGATATGCCCGATAGCAGATACGATGGTGGAAACATCGACATTAAAGTTGTATTCTGATAGTCGCCGCGCTTCTTTAGGACCGATGGACCTGTAGAAGCTATTTTTGGTCATGAGCCCCCAGTTGCTTTGACCCTGATAATTTCTCCTGTCAGTTCTTATGGGGTTCCGCCCGGAACCACTAATCCTCTGATCTCCATTATATGGCAGAAATCGATCCCTGTTTGATTTTGGTTCACGATCGATGTCTCTCTTAACTTTGTCGAGGGTTTTGACGGGATAAATAGACTCCGAGGGGGTCTAGAGTTGGTCATCTTCGATTCGGATTTTTGACTGATACCGGTTATGTACACCTGCCCAGGTAACGGCAAGGTAATCTATCATATTCTACTTCAGTTGGTGTGAATCCATCGAGCTCTGAATATTGAGTCCCTGAGTGAAAGCTAGAACAACACAATCATCTGCGACTGGTGGCAGATCCATTCGTTCTATTTGAAAACTGGACACAAATTCTCTGATCATCTTGTTATCCTTCTGTTTAACTTTGAAAAGGTCTGATTTCCTGGTTTTGACCTTGATGGCACCAACATATGCTTTCATGAAGGAGTCTGCAAGCATAACAAATGAATCAATAGAATTAGGAGGTAAATTGTGATACTATGTCATTTTTCCTTTTAACAGAGTTTCCCCAATCTTTTTAGTAGAACTGACTCGATCTCGTCGTCTTCCAAGTCGTTCTCTTTGATGGCACACGCATAAGAAGTTACATACTCGTTTGGATCGGACGTTCCATTATACTTAGGTATTTCGGGCATATGGAATTTTTTGGGGATTGGCTTTGGAGCCGCGCTCGGAGGAAAAGCTTTTTACACGAACTTCCTAGAATTCAGTCCTTTCAATATCAGAGGTGCTCCTGGGATTTGATCCACTCTGGAATTGTAGGTTCCACCTTTTTATTTTTCGCCTCTAGTTTCTTTTCCCCTGATTCTATCCGCTTTGTCAGCTCCTCGAGCATCTTTATAATCTCGGTATTAGTACCCGATTCATTTTCATTTAACCTTACTATGATCGGTTCATTCCCACGGGTGACTTCACAGGGCAGATCGGGTTCAACCCTGCTCGAAGTCTGGCTTTGGTTCTACAACTGAGCTATCTCCACATGTTGAGGTTGTAGAATTTCGACAATCATCCGTAGGCTGATCCCGTCTTATTCATTGTTTTGTGTGTGTTGAGTCGCCGATCGAGTTCCACCACAGATGCTATTTTCGGGGTCAGTAGGCAAGTTGGCGTCGATCGCCACATGTGAATTAATATCAATCGCATCTGCGATCGAAATTTCTACAGGACCAGCGGGTGGCCCTATGTTACCGGGCGCTATGTTGTTATTCTCATCCTTATGACCAGACTCATTGTCGATATGTAGGGGTGTTAATTGAGAGTTTGACATTTTTTTCCTGAAACCAAAGATACTTCAAAGAGCAAGTATAAAGTAGTATGTAAGATTTGTATCAAATAACCACTATTATCCTTAGCCCCACGATGGGCGCCAAACTGTTTACCCTCAAAATCGGATAACAATTGTATTTGTTAGTGATTATAAGGATATGTAGATTAACACGATACAATGCGATAAATTATATTGTAATAAAAATAAATAGCGACAAAATAATTGCAAACCACAGGAATTGAGTGATTCCAATTCTGAGAATGCCAGCCACCCTTGAGTCGAATACACTTTTATTGACAGAAAAATATCAATGAGTAGTAGCTTGGGGGATATATTGTTTATCAATAGATGTTACAATATGTTTTATGAATTATCAAGTCCCCTTTATATATTAGGGGAGATCTACTTTTTAGGATATTATTTGATTATTCTATAAAAGGCAAAAAGGACGGTTGGTTCCCTTTTCTGTGATTTGTGCCATCATGACTGGTTAATGGCGAGAATTATGGAGTCCTGTCGGATGAGTTGGCAAAGCTTTCTTTGATGCCATTGGAACAAGGCCGGTTATTCCTTCGGTAAACTCGAGGGCATATCTGATGGTTTCTCGATGGTTAGTTTTGATGATGCTTTGGGTCCGATTTTGGATATTATATTCCGCCCTCGACTGATCATGTTGGAAGTAAGATCGAACCACAGACTTCGAATTTTACCCTGTTACAGATGTACTGACCTTGGCCTTCTGTTTCTCAATCTCGATCGAACATCGAGCTCGATTTTACCTGTACACAAGAATCTACTAAATTACTATGATCCAAATCACCAAAGAGTGAACTTTCCATTTCGGGGTGAATGAGTTTCAAGTACTTTGCGTGGCAAAATCTTGCAAATGTTTATTTTGGCTTCCAGGCTAAGTAATCTTCTACATTAGCAGATCTCAGTTTCACAAATCTGTTGAAAAATAACTTCTGTTGTTTCTTTACCACTGTTTGGGATTCCTTTGAGATTGAGAAGTGTGGATAATTGGAACTATGAAACACCTCTCGGCAAATAAATGATTTTAATGCATAAGATTTGTCACTTGATTTCAAGAACATAATACCAGGTTGAATAGACAAGGATGCAATATCTAAATCCCACCTGCATATTACATCTCTCTACAAAGCAACTTAACAAAGCTCCGAATCGACCTAATTGTCTACTGAAGGAATAGTAAAATGGTTGGGGCTTAATTTTTGTCAACTGAAGATTTTCAAGATTAGAGATTTGCTCGCTCATTTTTAATCTCTTTTCAAGCAATTTGTTCTCTTTATTGGCCTCATTTAGTGTCTCTCTGAGAAACTTCTTTTTGAGAATCCAACTTCTTTTCCATATGTCCTACGTTTCAAAATACTTTTCTGCTGCTTAATTTCTGCTAAAAGAAGTTGTCTCAGGGGAATAATCATCAAATTGCTTCTTTAAGTAGCACTGTTTCAATTCGGACAAACTTTTCAGCTCGGACACGATCACCTCATCAGCATATTAAATAAACTCCTTGTCACGATCCCAATTTCCCTCTGTAGTATGTCGTGATGGCACCTAGTCCCTACGACTAGGTAAACCTAATAGATAATAATAACTTGGCAAAAATAATTATCAAAATACTAAACAAAACTGAATACTGATATAACCTTCCGATACAAATATATTCTCAACAATATGCTCCACAAAATCGGTCTAACTGAGTCATAAACTCAACAGAGTATAACTAGAGTACTACTTCATCATTGTCCGAAAGGAAATACAATAGTAAATGAGAATAAAGGAAAGTGACTATGAGGCTTGCGGACACCAAACAGGCATACCTTGAAGTCTTCGATAAAAACCGCTAGCATGTAATCTCTAACGACCGCCACGAGCAGACGTACTTGGATCTGCACAAAATAAATGTGCAGAAACGTAGTATGAATATACCACAACGGTACCCATTAAGTATCAAGCCTAACGTCAATAGAGTAGCGTGGAGGCCAGGTCAAGACACCTACTAGGATATAAATAAATAGTATGAAAATGTAATACGAATATGTAATGGAAAGTGAAGAAACAACTGATACGAAATAAGATAATAGCATGTACTAGTACCAAAATCACCAATAGAAATAACATGAAAGAAGCAACTAAAGGGGCTACAATGATCATGTATGAAAAACAACTACTAGAACAAGAAAGAATGAAACAACAAGGAATATTCCCATCAAAATACTTTGCAACATGAAATAAACAGCAAGAATCACAACGAGGTACCGCCTCGTGTATAATAAAATCCAAACTGAGGTATCGCAGCGCATAATCAAGAATCACAACCGAGGTACTGCCTCGTATTCACATTTCTCAATTTCAACCATAATCTTTCCTTATACCGCCGCGTGAGCCTTACCTTTGAAATAGGTTTTAAAAACAGTTTTTCCGAAATAGCTACAGGCACTTTAGCCTATCTTATGACGTCACGTGGCTTCACGTAGTTCCCCTACAAGCAACACACACATAAGTCCCACTTTTTACCACCACATGCGCGTCAATATCATATCACAATAACAATTCACACCACAAGTGCCCATATATCACAACTTGACAACAACAACAACAATACCAATGTTCCACAATAATAGCCCATGGCTCTACCACAACGTATACAAGAATATCAACAATAACAATGGATGTAAAATGCCCAATAAGATAAATGTCTCAACAATAACCAACTTCGCCTCAACGTGTTAACAACTTTCACAACTTCGACGCCAAATAACGCAATAATGAGAGAAATGATGTATAACAACGATATTAGGTAAGACTAACTCACAATAAAAGAGATTACATTTAGCAAAGAGTTTCAAATAATGAAAATCAACAAGGAAAGGTATAACATAAACAATTACGTCAAGTATTGATAATCAATAAGGGAAGAGATAACACGAACAATAACTTCAAATAAACATAATTAACAATGGCTTTTCCCTTAAAATCCGCTTCCACACAGCTCAAATCTAACCAAAATCGACTCAATATAATCAAACAATGCCAGAGAATTTGATTGCAATAGATAAAGTTAAGATCTTTATACTTTTCCCAAAGAATCAACAAAAGTCAATCCGGGGCTCGCCCGATCAAAACCGGGGTCCAATGGTAGGTTCCGTGTACCCATCATCCCACGAGTTCATATATGTGATTAGTTTCAAAATCCGCGTCCAAAGCGACTCTCAAAACTCAATTTCTTATTTTTCAAAAACATGAAAAAGTTTCACAAATTTTCACTTTGATTCACATGATTTTGATATTAAAATCTAAGATATGTTGATGGAATATGATTAGAAATAGATTATAATCACCTATCCAAGATTTGTTGGTGAAAATTTCCTCTCCAAATCGCCTCCTACAGAATATAGGATTAAAATGAGAGAATGAGAGATAAATCCCGATTTTCAGCCCTTATGTTCAGCTGCAATTATCGCAATTGCGAACCCTCACAATTGCAAAGATAACCTCACAAATGCGGCACTGAAGGACTGAGAAGCTCTTCGCAAATGCGAAGGTAGGATCGCATTTGCGACCCCTGCTATCCTCGCAAAAGCGACATTTTTGTCATAAATGAGAACTACCCAATTTCCAAACCACTTCGCAGTTGCAAGCCTAACATCGAAATTGTGACACCCAAGCCCCCCGCTAAGCTCGCAATTGAGACCCTACTATTCACAATTGCGACACCAGAGCACCAGACACCAGATTTCTTGCACTTTTAGTCCAAAACGCTCCGAAACATGTCTGAAACTCATCCAAGCCCTCGGGGCTTCAAACCAAATATTCACACAAGTCTATAAACATCATACGAACTCGCCCGCACGATAAAATACAAAACCAACCTCCAAAACTACAAATTGAACTCTAAAATGCATGAAATTCAAGGAAATTTTCAAAAACTTCTAGAATTACAACTAAGCGTCCGTACCCCATCAAATCAACTCCAAATGACACTAAATTTTGCAGTCAAGTTCTAAATACCATAACAGACCTATTCCAAGTCCCAAAATCAAATTCTGAGCTCGATAGCTAAAAGTTAACCTGCGGTCAAACTTTTCAACTTCAATTCACATTTTGGCGAATCAACCTACGGATTTTCAAAATCAATTACGGGCATACGCCTAATTCCGAAATCATGATACAAAGCTATCATAGTCATAAGAATAGAATTCCGGTGTCATTTTCACAAACGTTAAGGTTTGGTCAACATTTTCTAAGTCAAGAATCAAGGGTCCAAATCAACCCGAAAGCCTCACGGAATGAATCTAATCGACCCCACAACCATTAATACATATCTGTGAAGCATTAAAAGGGATAACATGGCGTAATTTCACAAAATGACCGATCGGGTCATTACACTCGGGGTCATATGGAGATTGAGTGAATTGCAATTGAGCTTAAGCGTATTTAACAGTTGAGATGCTCGCTAACAGGTTGGCTAGAAAAGCTTCTATAGCTTCTCTCTTCTTCAGTATTTTATTTTTGTCTACAAATAAATTGAGTTGTGTTTTGTTCAACACATCGTTCTTTGGTATGTCATTCTTTACTGCTTCATTTTTAAACTTATCTTGGGATTTTGGCTTTTGATTTCCTCCTCTCAAAGCTCGAATATGCAAAACCTTAGCAAAACTGCGAGCTAATCTACTCTTACTCAAAGATCGATTTTTTGAATCCATCTGAAGCAAAAATTAAATATGTGCTGCTAATATTAGAGGAATAATAGGTACGAATAGAAGTTTTGATCATTTTAGCAATTGATAATAGTAACAATTAAAAATGAAAAATACTACGAAAATGATTATAACTACTATCTAAAATGATGAGTGTTAGAGTTAAAGAAACAAGCAGCACCTTTAGCTCAGGCACACTAGAGCGAAGGGATTTCTTTTTTGTATTTTCTTTGAGAACTGTAGAGTTAAAATCGGAAGAAAAGATGTCATGACTCGGAATCCCAATCTTAGGGTAGTGATGGCGCCTAACATCCACTTGCTAGGCAAGCCGACGTGAGATAGTTAAATAGCCAAATTTTAATAGTTTAAACAAGGTGATGATAAATAACGCGAGATAGGAACTCAATCTAATACAACACCAACACAAGTCATGTAATAATATCTACTCCAAAAGATACAGAGTCACGAGTACACAAGCAACTAGAAGTTCTACAAACAGAGTCTCACAAAGGCAAGATAAGCATCACAACCCTTCTCAACCATCCGCTGAGCCTTTAGACATGACACAACCCTGCTAGGAACATAATCTAATGCACCCCTCCACTCTAACCGTGGAAAACCTGGCGTAGCCAATGTCACTATCTTGGCGAGACAATCTAGAATAGCATGATAGGGTGACAACTAGTCCATGCCTAAGATAACATCAAACTCTACCATACTAACTAACAATAGATCAACTATGGTCTCAAAACCACCAATAACAACTAAACATGATCGATACACATGGTCCACAATAGTAGAATCTCCAACAGGCATGGACACATAAACAGGAGAACTCAAAGAATCACGAGATATATTCAAATACGGAGAAAACTAAGATGACACATATGAATAAGTGGATCCCAGATCAAATAAGACTGATGCATCTCAATGAACAATCGGAACCATAACTGTAATGACTGCCTCTAAAGAAATTTCCTCAGTCATACCTAGAAAAGCATAGAATCTGGCATGGCCTCCCCTTCTATGGAGACCTCTACCCACCCGTCCCCCACCCCTAGCTGGCTATGTGGGTGGAGAGGCAACTGGAGTAGCAATCATGGCCCGAGAAGTCTGTGGACCTGACTGAATCCTTGGAGCCTGAGTAGTATGTGGATGTGCACTAGAAAGTGGCTGAGCAAAGTGTGCAATATGAGAACTCCGAATACTGGGAGAACCACTAGAAGCTACAAGTGCTGAATGAACTGGACGACTCACATAGCCTCTACTATGATGGGATGTGCTACAACATGGCCACCACTAAATCCCCAGTACCTCGAGGCATCTTGGCCTCCCTGTCCTCTATCTCACAGCCCCACATAACCTCCAACCTCCGTGCAATCTCAACCACCTGGTGGTATGGAGTATATGTCTCCAACTCTCTAGCCATGCTAAATCTAATATCATAGTTGAGGCGCTCGATGAATCGAAAGACTCACTCTTTGACTATAGAAACCACGGCAGGTGCATGTCTTGACAAATCACTGAATGCGATAGCATACTCCGACACTATCATAATACCCTGTCGCAGCTACTCAAACTCCGCGCGTCATGCATCCCTATGGGTCAGGGGAACAAACTCTCTCAAGAATACCTCTAAAATACAAGAACATGTAAGTGAAGCTGAATTGGCTGGGCTACCCTCCTCGTACACTAGCTACCACTGATAGGTCGCTCCGTACAACTAGAAAGTAGTAAAAGCAACACTGCTCGTCTCCACAATACCCATGGTGCAGAGAATACTGTGGCGCTCCTCGAGAAAACTATGTGCATCCTCTTAAGCTAAACTACTGAAAGTAGGAGGGTGATACTTCTTGAACCTCTTGAGCCGAAGTTGCTCCTCCTCAGATGATGCTGCCCTAATTGCGGTATGCATTGGAACAACAGGCTGTACCAGTATAATCTCTGGGACCTGATCGACTTAGACCCGTTGCTCTGGGATACGAATCACTGGAGTCCGTGCTCCTTCCCCAGCCTGAGATGTGGCAGGTGCAAGTGGGATCAACCCTCTCTAAGCTAAGGTACTGAACATGCTCAAGAACTGTGTGAGGTCTCTTGAAGTACTGGGGTGGTAATAGGCGCCTTGGGTGATTGTCTCTAACTGGAGCAACTGGTGGCATCTTTGTCACAGCTCGGGCAGGTGCTCTGGCTGCACCACGTGCCTCTCTTTAGCCTCTTCCCCGGCCCCTGCCTCTCGCGGCTCTAGGAGGGGGCGTGGGTCTCTGATCGTCGGATCCAACAGTGTGTGTCCTCTCCATTTGTGAGAGAATAGAAAGCCAAAGATTCAGCTTTTCGAAGTCAACCAATTCGCATGATAAGGAATCAAAGAAGTGCAGTTTTCCTAACAGTTCCATAGCCTCTCGATGATAAGTACAGACGTCTCCGTACTAATCCGGAAGACTCTACCAAACCTGCTTATAGCTCATAGCTCCTGTGAAGCTAGAGCTCTGATATCAACTTGTCACGATCCAAATTTCCCTTCGTAGGATGTTGTGATGGCACCTAGTTTTTACGACTAGGTAAGCCTTATATTTGATAGCAACTGAACAAATATAATTAACAAAATACTAAAAACCAGTCGGATAAACTCATATAAACTTCCGAAAAATAGAATCTCAACCATACACTCCCTAAGAATGATGGAACAGAGTCATAAGCTCTACAGGGTAAACTAAAGTGTCTAGTACATCACTGTCTGAAAGAAAATAAAACAGTAAATAAGAATAAGGGAAGGTGACTCTGAGGCCTGTTGCGTACGTGGAGCAGGTATACCTTAAAGTCTCCAAAGCAGCAACTCAAATCAACTATAGCGTCCGGCGCGGGCAGACGTACCTGGATCTGCACAAAAAATATGCAGAAGCATAGTGTGAGTGCACCACAACAGTGCCTATTAAGTATCAAACATAATCTCTGTAGAGTAGTGAGGAGGCCATGTCAAGACACCTACTAGGATATAAATAAACGAAATAAAACCATAAGAATGAATAATATTGGAAAGCGGAGAAATAACTAATACGAAACGGATAATAGCATGAACTGATACCGGAAATTAGACATGGAAGTAACCTAAAATAAGCAGCTAAAAAGAACCAAAATGATTATATACGGACAACAACTACTAAACAAGGAAGAACAAAACAACAAGAAATGTTCCCACCAAAACTACTTGCAAAATGAGATAACAACAAGAATCACAACGAGGCACCACCTTGTGTGCAATAAGAATCACCACCGAGGTACCGCCTCATATTCACAATTCAAAATCTCAATCACAATCTTTCCTTATACTGCCGTTTGAACCTTACATTTAAAATATGTTTTGAAAACAGTTTTCCCGAAATAGCTACACGTACTTAGCGCACCTTATGACGCCGCGTGGCTTCACGTAGTTTCCCTACAAGAAACACACACATAAGTCCCACCTTATACTGTCACATGCGCATCAATATCACATCACAATAACAACTCACACCATAAGTGCCCATATATCACAACTTGCCAACAATCAACAATATCAATGTTTCCACAACAATAGCTGATAGCTCTACCACAACGGTTACTAGAATATCAACAACAACAATGAATGTAAAATGCTCAACAAGTAAGATGTTTCAACAACAACAATTTTGCCTCAACGTGATAACGACTTTCACAACCTCAACACCAACAACTCAACAATGAGATAATGTATGACCACGATATTAAATAAGAATAACTCACAATGGAAGTGATAACGTATAGCAATGACTTCAAATAATAGAAATCAACAAGAAAAGATATAACAAGAACAATAACGTCAAGTAGTAATAATCATGAATGAAGGAGATAACACGAACAATAATTTCAAATAATGATAATTAACAATAAAGAGATAGCATGTAACAATAAAAGAGGCAACAAGTTCAACTATAGCATGAGAGCAATTTAACAAGTAGGATATAGAACAAGTGTTAAACAAGTCAATTAAGGCATGTGAGGATAGACTAACACAAATAGGAATATATTAAATATGAAAATCTAGAACATGATATGGCATCTCAATTAAAGCATGAAAATAGTCTAAATAACCTAAACCGGTCAAATACCACGTACAACCCGTGTATCCACTTATCACATTGCGTACACGAATTTCATATAGCAAAAACAAATAAATCAATACCAATCCTAAGGGGTATTTCTCCCACACAGAGTTAGGCAAGACACATATCTCAATTAGGCCAATTCAACACTCGAAAATAGCTTTTCCTCTAAAATTTGCCTCCACACGGCTCAAATCTAACCAATATTGACTTAATATCATCAAATAATGATAGGGAAATCAATTGTAATAGATAAAGCTAAGTTCTTTATACTTTTCCCAAAAGGTCAACAAAAGTCAACCCGAGAGATTGGAGAGATTGATGACTGAGTGAGGTCGAGGGCCCAATTGTGAGTGATATTTATAGGATCGGGTTGCATGCCGCGGCAGGCTTATTTATTCATGCCATGTTTGGCTTATATTAGTTTTTGGGTAGGATGCGCCCCTCCGGAGTCTGACATACCAGCAGTGAGCACAATTACCTACTGAATGCGAGTGCCGAGTGCGAGTGTCGGGCGATTGGGAGTGTTGAGTGATTGCGAGTGCTGAGTGATTGGGAGTACTGAGTGACTAAGAGTGTTGTGAGGTTGAATATTCTGAGAGTGTGTATATGACTTTATCACTTTGTTGCATTACAATTGACATGCATACTTGACATGTAGATATCCAGATGTGGTATACCTCACATTAGTCATACTTGGCAAATTTTATCCTTGTTGAGATAAAATTGTTAAATGCTTGAAAGCATGTCTACATTTATGAACTGTCTACAAACTGATTATGAGGCTTTCTCTGAATTATTATTATCATTTTCCTATCATATGTTCGTTTTTATTATCCGGATTTGGAATGTACCTATATGAGCTTGTCACTGCTTTCAGCCCAAGGTAAGTCCTGTTACCTATTGGTTACATTAGGTTGGTTGTACTCATACTATACTTTGCACTTCGTGTGCAGATCCAGATACCTCTGCGAATGGCGGTTGCTAGATTTGGAGCTTCATCTATTTGTAGACTATTGAGGTAGTTGCCTTGCGTTTGCAAACCTCGACTCTCCTTTTATTCAGTTTATTAGCACAGTTCTATCTTTCCAGACAATTGTTTTAGAAGTTAGACTATACTGTTATTTAGATTCTCATGTACTAAGTGACACTCGGATTTTGGGAATGTTGTATTTGAGTCGCAGTAGTTCTTATCGATATGAAAGTTATTACTATTAAACCAATTTCATCTTATTTTCAATTTAAAAATGCATAGTTATTTGTGGTTGTCGGCTTGCCTAGTACTGTGATAGGTGTCATCACGACAGGTTCAGTTTTGGATCATGACAGTTTGGTATCAGAACTAGGTTACATAGGTCTCACGAGTCATGAGCAAGCTTAGTAGAGTCTTGCCGATCGGTACAGAGACGTCTGCACTTATCTTCAAGAGGCTACCAATCCATTAGGAAAACTTCACTTTTTTTATTCTTGTCATGCAGATTTGTTTATTTCGGAAACTAAACTTCTATTATTCTATTATATCGCAAATGGTGAGGACACGTGCTACCGGATCGAGTGGAAGGCCACCAATACCACTAGCTAGGGCCACTAAAGGCTGGGGCCACTGTAGAGGCCGAGGTGCAGCCCGTACAACAGCTAGAGCAGCACCTGTAGACCCACCAGTTGCTCCAGCTCAGGAGCAAATCTTAGATGTGGTTGAGCCGGTGGGACCAGCTCAGGCAGTAGTTGTGCCCATTGTGATTCCAGGCATTCAGGAGGCTCTAGCCCAGACATTGACTGTATGCACTAGCCTTGCTCAGGGGGTTTCAGTTCCGTCCGCGCCATCCACTTCTTAGGCCGAGGGAGGTGCTTAGACTCCCACCGCATGTACTCCAAAGTAGGTGGTTCAGGGACTTCATACATCAGGTGTACTACTAACCCAGCCGGTTGTAGTTGCTCAGTCTCAGGTGGGTCACCCTATGAGTGACAATGATTATAAGACGCTATAGAGGTTTGGGAGGCTCAGTCCTCCATCATACAGTGGGGCTGAGTCAGAGGATGCTCAGCACTTCTTGGACAGGTGCCAGCAAATTCTTTGCACGATGGGTATTCTAGAGACTAGTGAATTCTCATTTACTACTTTTCAGCTGTTGGGGGTAGCTTTCAGATGGTGTGAGTCCTATGGGTTGAGCAGGCCTACCGGTACTTCACCACTTATGGGGCACGAGTTCTCCGTTATCTTCTGGGAGAAGTTTGTGCCACAGACCCGCAAGGAGGTGATGCGTAAGCAATTTGAGCAGCTTTGTTAGAAGGATATATCCGTGACCCGGTATGAGATGATATTTTTAGAATTGGCTCCTTACCTGATATGGCTGGTTGCCACAGAGAGGGAGATGATTAGGAGGTTCATTGATGGCCTCAACTATGGACTATGCTTCGTCATGACTTAGGAGATTGTATCAGGTGCTAGGTTCGATGAGGAGGCTGATATTGCTAGGCGACTATAGCAGGCCTGTATTCCGGAGTGTGAGAAGAGGGAGGCCAAGAGGCCTCGTGGTGCGGGTGGTTTTAACGATGCTTCTACTAGAGAGTAGTTCCACCACAACATTTGTCATCCTTATAGACCTGCTCAGATGACTCGTCCGGTTCATTGTGGTGCATCAGCTAGCCATGGTTCATATAGTTCTCATCCGGGTCAGTCATCTCTCAGTTCCCTCCAAGCTCATAGTCACTCATGTTAGATTAGTACAGGGTTCATCTGTACCAAGTTCTTCTAGTAGCTAATCTATTTCTCGAGGTCCGATTCAGTCTCCACCACCATGAGGGAGTTGCTCCGAGTGCGGGGAGTTTAAAGATGTGTAGAGGTAGAGTCCCTGTCATTTTGGAGGTTCACTTCAGCTGAGGGGTCATTTTATGACTTCCGCACCAGTTACTTCACCACCTGCCTAGCCGGCTAGGGGTGGGGCTCAAGTAGCTAGAGGTCGCCCTAAAAAGGGGAGGGTGTTCAAGTTGTAGTAAAGCTCGATGCTATGCTTTCCCTGCCAGGTCAGAGGTCGTTGCTTCAAATGGATGCTTCTATATTATTTGACCCTGTTTCCACTTATTCATATGTATAATCATATTTTGCTCGTTATCTGGATATGACCTGTGAGTCCTTAGTTTCACCTGTTCATGCATCCATGCTGGTGGGCGATTCTATTATTGTGGACCGTATGTATCGGTCGTGTGTGGTGACTATTGGGGGATTGGATACGAGAGTTGATCTTTTATTTCTTAGTATAATTGAATTCGACATGATTTTGGTCATGGATCGGTTGTCCCTATGTCATGCTATTCTGGATTGTCACGCTAAGAACGTGACGTTGGTGATGTTGGGGTTACCTAGGATCGAGTGGAGAGGTTCTCTGGACTATTTCCCAGTAGGGTGATTTCATATCTGAAGGCCCAACGGATGGGTTGGGAAGGGATGTTTGTCATATTTGGCTTTTGTGAGGAATATTGGTGTTGATACTCCTACCATTGATTCTGTTCCAGTAGTGCAGGACTTTTCCGGATGTGTTTCGTGCAAACCAGTCAGGCATGCCACCCAACATGGATATTGATTTTGGTGTTGACTTGGTGCTAGGCACTCAACCCATTTTTATCCCTCTGCACTGTATAGCACCTGCATAGTTGAAGGAATTGAAGGAGCAGCTTCAAGAGTTTCTTGATAAGGGGTTCACTAAGCCTAGTGCACTGTCTTGGGGTGCACCAATTCTGTTTGTGAAGAAGAATGATTGTACTATACGGGTGTACGTTGACTATAAGCAGTTGAACAAGGTTACAATGAAGAACAAGTATCCTTTGCCGCGCATTGATGAATTATTTGACAAGAGTCAGGGATCGAGGGTTTTCTCTAAGATTGATTTGAGGTCTAGGTATCACCAGTTAAAGAATCGGGACCTGTCCATCCTAAAGATGGCATTCAGGACTCGCTATGGTCACTATGAGTTCGTTGTGATGCCTTTTGGGCTGACCAATGCCCCAGCAACATTCTTGTATCTGATGAACAGTGTATTCCAGCCATATCTTGATTCATTTGTCATAGTGTTTATTGATGATATTCTAGTGTAGTCACGTAGCCAGGAGGAGCATGCACAACATTTGTGGATTGTACTACATAGTTGAGGGAGGAGAAACTTTATGCCAAGTTCTCCAAGTGTGAGTTTGGGCTTAGTTTCGTGGCGTTCTTGGGGCACGTGGTGTCTAGTGAGGGAATGAAGGGGGTCCGAAGAAGATTGAGGCAGTACAGAGTTGGCCCAGACCCTCTTCAGTTACTGAGATTCAGAGTTTTCTTGGCTTGGACAGATATTATCATTGCTTCATGAAGGGTTTCTCGTCCATTGCAGTGCCTTTGACCAAGTTGACCCAAAAGGGTGCACCATTTAGGTGGTCGGATAAGTGTGAGGAGAGCTTTCAGAAGCTGCCTTGACCAACACTCCATTTCTATTTTTTCCTTCAGCATCAGGTTCTTATACAGTGTGTTGTGATGCTTCTCGGATCGGTATTGGGTGTGTCTTGATGCAGGAGGGTAGAGTGATTGCTTATGCCTCACGCCAGTTGAAGCCCCATGAGAAGAACTACCATTTTCATGGTTTGGAGTAGGTAGCCATCGTTCATGCATTGTAGATTTGGAGGCATTATCTCTACGGTGTGACTTCTGAGGTATTTACGGATCATCAGAGTCTTCAGCACTTGTTCAAACAAAATGATCTAAATTTGAGGCAGCGGAGATGGTTGGAGCTGCTAAAGGACTATGATATTATCATTTTATACTATCACGGGAAGTCCAATATGGTGGCCGATGCCTGGAGTAGGAAGGCAGTGTGTATAGATAGCCTTGCATTTATTCTTGTTGATGAGAGACCTCTTGCATCAAATGTTCAGGACTTGGCCAATCAGTTCATGAGGTTAGATGTTTTGAAGCCTAGTCGGGTTCTAGCTTGTGTGATTTCTCGGTCTTCCTTATATGATTTCATCAGAGAGCATCAGTATGACGACCCTTATCTGCTTGTCCTTAAGGATATGGTTTAGCACGGTGATGTCAAGGAGATTTTTATTGGGAACTATGGGGTGTTGCGGATGCAAGTTAAGATTTGTGTGCCCAATGTTGATGGCTTACGTGAGTTGATTCTTGAGGAGGCCCACTGTTCACGGCATTTCATTCATCCGGGTGCCGCGAAGATGTATTAGGACTTGAGTCAACCATACTAGTGGAGGAGAAGAAAGAAAGATTAAGTGGTGTTTGTAGCTCTGTACTTAAATTGACAGCGAAGTACGAGCATTAGAGGCCGGACAATTTGCTTCAGAGGCTTGAGATTCCCTACTAGAAATGGAAGCGTATCGCCGTGGACTTTGTAGTTGGGCTCCCACGGACTTTGAAGAAGTTTGATGCTATTTGGGTGATCATGGACCGGTTGATTAAGTCCACGCATTTCATTCCAGTTGGGACTACCTATTCTTCAGAGCGGTTGGCTGAGATCTATATCCGTGAGGTTGTTCGCCTTCATGATGTGCCGGTGTCCATTATTTCAGAGCGGGGCACGCAGTTCACATTTGCAGTTTTGGAGAGCAGTGCAACGAGAGTTAGGCACACGGGTTGAGTTGAGTACAACATTCCACCCTCAAACGGATGAACATTCCAAGTGCACTATTCAGATATTGGAGGATATGCTACATGCTTGCGTTATGGATTTCGGGGGTTCCTGGGATCAGCTCCTGCCTCTTGTAGAGTTTGCCTACAATAACAACTACCAATCGAGTATTCAAATGGCTACGTATGTGGCCTTGTGTGTGAGGCGGTGTCTGTCTCTTGTTGGTTGGTTTGAGCTGGGTGAGGTAGGCTATTGGGTGCTGACATGATTCAGGATGCTTAGGAAAAGGTTAAGTTTATTCAGGATCGACTTTGCATGGCGCAGTCTAGACAGAAGAGTTACGCTGATCGGAAGGTTCGTGATATTGCTTGCATGGTGGGGGAGAAGGTATTGCTTAGAGTTTCACCCCTGAAGGGTGTTATGAGGTTCGGGAAGAAGGGAAAGTTGACCCTTCGGTATATTGGTCCTTCGGACGTGTTCTAGAGGACTGGGGAGGTGGCTTACAAGCTTGCTTTGCCACCTAGTCTATCGAGTGTTCATCCAGTATTTCATGTTTCCATGCCCCAGAAGTATTTCAGCGATCCATCGCATATTTTGGACTCATCACGGTTCAGTTAGATAGTGATTTGACTTATGATGTGGAGTCAGTGGCCGTTTTGGATCAGGAAGTTCGAAAGTTGAGGTAAAAAAATATAGCTTCAGTGAAGGTGCAATGGAGAGGTCAGCCAATCGATGAGGCTACTTGGGAAACCGAGCGGGAGATGCGGATCAAATATCCACGCCTATTTGAGACTCTAGGTATGATTCTAGACCCATTCGAGGATGAACGTTTGTTTAAGATGGGGAGAATGTAACGACACGACTGGGCATTTTGAGCATTATAGCCGCATTTTCCCATTTATTTATTATTTTGTGCTCAATTGTTATTATATGACTTTCCAGGGTGATGGGTTTGGTTCCGGGAATGTTTCAGAATGAGTTGGGACACTTAATCCTAAGTTTGAAATACTAAGTTGAATGAGTTGACCGGATGTGGACTTATATGTAAATGACTCCGGAATGGAGTTTTGATTGTTCCAATAGTTTCGTATGGTAATTTTGGACTTAGGAGTGTGTCTGTAGATGATTTTGGCTTTAGTTGATCGGGCTCGAATTTTGGATACAGAAGATGGAATAGGTCTATTGTGTAATTTATGACTTATGTGCAAATATTGAGGTCAATCGGAGTTGGTTTGGTATGTTTCGGCATTAGTTTTGGAAGTTAGATGTTCATAAGTTTATTAGGCTTGAATCAATGTGCGATGCATTTTTTTAATATGTTGTTTGATGAGATTTGAGGCTTCGAGCAAGTTCGTATGGTGTTTTAGGACTTGTTGGTATGTTTGGTTGAGGTCCCGGGGGCCTCAGGTGGATTCCAGATGGTTAACAAATTGAAATTTGACTTAGAAGATTTGTTGAAGTTGCTGATACCTGTGCTTATGGTTTCCTTATACGCGATCGCGAGTGGAAGTTCACGATCGTGAAGAGTTGTTTGCGCGACTGGTGAAAATTGTTCTATGCGATCACGTAGCTATGGTTAGTAGTACTATGCGAACACGAGGATTGTACCGCTTTCGCAAAGAAGGGAGAAGGGGTGGCCTGGAAGCCACGCGTTGCGTACATTTGAGTGTCAGTGCATCGCGTTTGCGGTTTTTTGTTCGCGTTCATGGAGTGTAATTTTGAGGGCTGTGATTTGTTTTCTTTGCGATCGCGAAGAGGAGCATTTGGGCAGATTATAAAAATTCAAAAACGAGGGTTAGAGTATTATTTCACATTTGGACTTTGCGAGCTCGGATTGAGGCGATTCTTGAAGTGATTTTCAAGAAATTGATTGGGGGTAAGTGATTCTAACTCGGATTTGGTTAATATACATGAATGTATCATTGGTTTTTACCATTTAATTAGTGTTTAGGGTTGAAAAAATTGGGAAAAATTGTAAAAACTTTACAAACTATAATTTGAGGATTTGAAGGTTGAGTTGAGATCGGAATTAAGTAATTTTGGTATGGTTGGACTCGCTGTTGAATGTGTGTTCGGAGTTTATTAATTTTTTTAAATATCGAGACGTGGGCCATTGGTTGACTTTTTAGGTTGCCTTTTGACTTTTGTTAAAGAACCTAGCTTTATCATATGGAATTGGTTCCTATAGCTTGTGTTGATTGCATTAAGTTGTTTGTGGCTAGATTCGAGTCGTTCGGAGGTTGATTCAGCAGGCAAGGGCTTGTTGGAGTATAAATTTGCGTAGTTTGAGGTAAGTAACACTTCTAAACTTAGTTCTGAGGGTATGAATCCCTAAAATACCTGTTATGTAGTTGGTGTTGAGGTGACGCACATGCTAGGTGACGGGCGTGTGGGCGAGCACCATGGTAATTGTGACCCAATCAATTTTATGGAACTGTGTAGTCATCAAATCTTATTATTGTTCATGTATTCTCCATGTGTTAGAGAAATTGAGTTGTGATGCATGTTAGAAATCATATTTAGGCTATATGTTGGTACTTTTGGGACCCACATAGGCTGTTTTATTGTTGAATTATTTGCTTAATTTGCAATTATGTACTCTGTCACATCTATCAGTTGTATATCATATCTCAGTCTCTGTTGCCATTTATTGTTACATCATATAATCATTATTTGGGCTGATTGTCATGAGATTTGTGAGCCCGATAGACTGGAGATATTGATGACTGAGTGAGGCCGAGGGCCTGATTGTAAGTGATATTTTATGGGATCGTGCTGCACGGCGCATCATGCTTTATTGTTTCATGCCATGATTGGCTTATATTAGCTCTTGGGCAGGATCTGCCCGTCGGAGTCTGACATACCAGCAGTGAGCGCAGTTACCTACTGAGTGCGAGTACTAAGTGTGTCACTTCCCAACCTCGAGGAACGTGACAGGAGCTCAACTGAGATACTCGGCTGAGCGAGCCTACTTGATACCTTCTATCCAACCTTACCCATGAACAATACAAAAATCAATAACATGTGATATACATGAGAAGAGCAAAGTGCTCCACATTCCTTTCCTATTATTCAAAGAGGTTCATTTATGATCTCCACTAGTTTATAGATATGACGAAAAATATTTTTGCCAAATACCAACACTTTTAGTTTAATTCTCAACACCAAACACCAACCACACTATATCTACGAACTCTTTAAGTACAACTGAAGAGTAATATGAAAGTGCCGGCGACAAGGCCCCGGCTATACCTCAAAACACAAAGTACAACATCAAGTGACATCGGGCCCGGAGTAGAGTAGGACTCACCAAAACCTGCTAAATAGAGAGTGACTGCTAACGAGAACCAAAGCTACCCGCTGATACCCCATCTACATCTATTGAAGATCCATCGCCCCCGACAAAAGGGACGTTAGTACATATGGAATAATACTAGTATGTAAAGATAAATGTCCTCTTTCGTAATAGAATGCCAATATCAGAAGGGGAAACACCATAGAAGCAACAAGTAACAGTCAATGATATCCAAATGCCATGTTAAAACATAATAATTTTTAAAAATACGAAAATAATATATATTTTTGGTTAGGAGATCATTAGAGTCGATATACCATCGTGTTTTTAGTACGGAGTCCGATCACGACTGATCATCTAGGCCATCTCCCCACAGACAATGTGGTTTGATATGTGATGAGAAACAAAGATGTTACCAAGAGTAGTACCACCATGTGCGCAATATGGCGTCCGATATCCACCCGATCGACTAGGACGCCTTCCCACATATGCCGTGTGGGTTGACTTTCCAATTCACAACTAATATCAATCTCATTCCAATTAAGGGGAATAATCACAACCACATCAATATTTCAATCTCATCCCAAATAAGGAGAATAATCACAATCCACCCCTACACCGATACGTGTAGTTTCGGGTGTGGGCCTTATGACCCACCCTTCCTCGGTTTGCTAATGATACTCCCAAAATATTTTTGTTTTGCACACGAGGAAAACAAACGTACAAATATATTTTTATATTCACCTCATTACTTTCACACTATATATAGAATATTCCGGAAATCATAACTTTAAGTTCATTAGTAATGAAGGCTTTAAACACATTAGATCCCTTTTCAAAGTATGAAGCACAATGACTTGTAATCACAACACAAGTAAAACAAAATCATAAGCTAGTAATATACCGTATCTTTTTAAATACTTCTTCACAAAAGGGAAATACACAATTTCACGTAAGAACTAAAATCACATTGGAAATATTTATAAAGAAGAGCATGGTGACTTACGATTTAAACACGACTTCAAATCAAATGCACTAGTTGATAAGTGGGGATTTTGACTACTTATTAGCGCCGTTTAGCTTTTGTTTTAATCTAAAAGTTTTAAATTGTGTTCCCGAAACTAATGAAATTGTGCAAAATTGCAGGAATGCTGGAAGTTGGGCTTCCGAGATGAAATACGGGTAAACAAAGATCAGTCTAAGCATAAGGCAAATAAAGGGCACATAAGCACACAATGTGTGGTCTGCAGAAGAAATTGCGGACCGTAGAATTCCATCAGCCACCGCAAACAAAGAAGGAAAAATCTACAAGCATTTGTACAAATTGCGGACCGCACATGAATTGTGCGACCGCAAAAGATGGGCTAAGGGTCAAGATAAGAGAGTGTGCAAAAGGACCAAGTCCAGGAGATCAGTGAATTGCGGACTGCACAATATTTGTGCGGAAGATGAAGAAATCTGCGGACCGCACATGGAATTATGTCGCCGCATAACCTCCCAAGGGGTATTTTTGTCTGATATTTTCAGCCTTGTATATATAGATGAGTTTCACAAAATTAGGTCAATTTTGAACATCTGCAATTACTGTAGCCATTTGTCTTTGCCATTTTTGGAAGTTTACTTTGCTTTGGTGTATTTTACAACAGATTTTATCATTTTAAGCTTTCATTATGAATTTAATTAGCCTTTCTTATCTATTTTCTTCAAATCCAAGTATGAGTAGCTAGATTTTCACTAGGGTTGTTACCCAACCCTAGTGTGTAAACTTTATGGGTATCTAATTTAGTGCTTGTTTATGAATGAGTGTTTATTATTAGGCTCAGTCAATGCTTTAATTGTGGAATTAATGGTTGCAAAAATTATTTCATGCTTCTTGAGAATGAGAGACCTAGTCTAGGATGACTTAGCTAACAATGAATTGGGTTAATCGAAAAATTGATTAACCCAATTAAAGGGTTCAACCTAGAGATAGTAATAACCTGACTTAAGCTTTTATCAACTGTTTTGTGTGATATCCATTTGGTCTTGAGAAAGCCAAATTGGGCAAAACCACTCTCTGACCCAGAGGTATTGAGTGGGTAATTGATAGTTAATAGCTATAATACATCCTAGTCAGCAGAACAAGCATTAATGTCTTTATCTCATTAGGCAAACACCAAGGTAATGGCTGCAGCCTTAGGCTTTTTATCAATTTAGAAAAACCTCAAAACTAATTATCTCTAGTCTTCTTTCTTTATTTTGCAATCAATAGAGTAAAATTATAAATAGAAAACCAATCTTTTTGTTGAAGTGCAATCTAGATAATTCAATCACATTCATTGAAATATACACCCTAACTCCCATCTTAGCTCCATGTGAATTCGACCCCGACTCTTAGTTGGGTTTTATTATTGCAAATAACCGTTACATATCTCTATTGAGGTGTGCACTTGGACGCGATCAATTTTTGGCGCCGTTGACGGGGAGTTAAAAATGGTGTTAGCTATATATTTGGGTGTGTTTTTGGTGTATCTTCTTTTCCTTCCGTGTTTCTAACTTGTTTAAGAAATCGTATGTACAACCATGGAAAACAATGAGCTCAGAAATATTACTTTGGGGTATATTGACATTGAGGATAACCAAGTGGATGAGGTTCCTCTTGAACCTCAAGCCAATAGAAGAGGCCGAGTGCCTTATGACAATGTGCCCGTTCCACCCCCACCTCCACCACGAGCGGCTCCACATCGGGTGTTACCCAATGAAGGATGTGCAAGTGTAATAGTCCCTCCCTCTATTAGGGCGATCAACTTTCAAATAACCAATGTGATGCTCACTTTACTAGATCAACGAGTTTTCTTCACCAGTGCTCCAAGTCAAAATGCATACAAACATTTGAAGGAGTTTGTGGACACTTATTGGGGGATTAAAAAAACAAATGTCTCCGAGGATACATTGAGGCTAAGGCTCTTTCCCTTTTCTCTACTGGAGAAATCTTTAGATTGGTTGGAACTTTGCCGAACCATTCCATTCACACTTGAGATGAGTTGGCAGAAAAGTTTATTTCTAAGTTCTTCTCCCTGAGGCACATGGCTACACTTCGGGATGAGATTTTGGCATTCAAACAAGATCCAAATGAACAACTACATGATATATGGGAACGCTATAGAATAATGGTTAAGGAATGTCCCAACAATATGATGGAGAACATGATTCAACAAACTTTCTATTGTGGGATCAACAAACCAACCAATGTGTAGTGAATCAACTTGCCGGTGGGAACTTCATGACTACGCCTTATGCAGAGGCATGTGAGATTTTAGATGAAATGGCGGAAACATCATCGGCGTCGAAATACCGGGCTAATGTTCCACAAGGTGATCCTAATGTGATCTACGTTCACAAAGAGTTTCATGACCATGGGAAAGTCATTGCCGAATTGGCTACCACTATGGATCAATTAGCGAAGGCTCAACTTCAACAAGTGCAAAATCTGAAGCAAGTCAATGCCATGGATGGAGTGAACATGATGGTGAATAAGAGGAGAACCAAGGGTCCATAGGTGCAATATCGAGTGGAGAATTTTGAGCAAGATGATAGTGGTTTTGATCAAGATAAGTCTTATAATGACCAAGAAAAGGAGGTGCAATATGTGAATAACTTTCAAGGGAAACGTAACAACTTCCAAGGCCCAAACCAACAATCAAGGCAATTGAAATTCTAACAACCAAGATAATTGGAGTGGTAGAAACAATCAAGGGAATTGGCATAACAACAACAATCAAGGAAATTGGAGTGAAAGTAGTCAAGGAAATTGGGGGGGGGG